>VVHJ01046043.1:0-14397 GCA_015107715.1 Tylochromis polylepis
TGGATCTTTCAACAAGACAACGACCCGAAACACTGCTCAAAATCCACTAAGGCATTCATGCAGAGGAACAAGTACAACGTTCTGGAATGGCCATCTCAGTCCCCAGACCTGAATATCATTGAAAATCTGTGGTGTGAGTTAAAGAGAGCTGTCCATGCTCGGAAGCCATCAAACCTGAATGAACTAGAGATGTTTTGTAAAGAGGAATGGTCCAAAATACCTTCAACCACAATCCAGACTCTCATTGGAACCTACAGGAAGCGTTTAGAGGCTGTAATTTCTGCAAAAGGCAGATCTACTAAATATTGATTTCATTTCTTTTTTTGTGGTGCCCAAATTTATGCACCTGCCTGATTTTGTTTAAACAATTATTGCACACTTTCTGTAAATCCAATAAACTTCATTTCACTTCTCAAATATCACTGTGTGTGTCTCCTATATGATATATTTAACTGACATTTTTTATCGTAACAACCAACGATTTATATAGGAAAATACTGACTATTAATAAGGTTGCCCAAACTTTTGCATCCCACTGTATATGGGAGATGTTTTAGTCTCAGGCTTTTTTGGTTAAATTTTTACAGTAAGCAGAAGATGGACTGATAACATTTGGAATAATTGTATAATAATAGTTTAAAATTGAATTTTTAGTTTACTTTGGAAATTTTGACCGGAAATCGTTTCGTCCTATTTAATGTTTGCTTTTCGAAGGGAATCGAACCGAAATACGTTAGTTTATATCGCAGTTGCATCAATTTTTGCTGGGTTAGTTGCAGTATTTAAAAAAAAAAAAAAAAAAATCTGATCTGTCCACAAACGAGCTCTCATTTTGCCGGAAGTCATTTTAATTCCGTGTAACTTGACCTGTGGCTCGTTCTCCTCCCTGTTGCTATGGCAACAGTGCTCGTCCAGGTGGAGCCACTGGCTGGCGTCTTGTTGGTCACGTGGGGGTCTGAGGAACAGTGGAGAAAGTGGTAGCTATATTCCCATCAACCGCAAATTGGAAACAAGCAGCTGCACTGTGATTTCTCCTCGACGAACGGTCAGAATGAAATGACATCAGTTTTTTTCTTCCGTTGGGCGAAGTGCTTTAACGAAGAGTGCTTTCAAGTCACAGCGGTCAGCAGTCTTTAAGAAAAGAAATGCTGCTGTTTACAGACGTTATCTGGTGGAAAACACGTTTACTCACTGTGACATTTCGCGTTTTTTTCCCCCTTTGCTGTAGTCTTTTGTCTTGAGGTGGCTGTCTTTTAGACACGGTGTTCGGTTGTCTCCGCATCCTCTAGCATGGACTTGTAGCGTTGACGCCAGGATAAAAGCTGCCTGCGAGGACGTGGGCAGTCCGCCATGAAAATGATGCATCATGGAATGTGAGCGTCTAAACTTTAAGCAACAATTCCACGCCGCGGAGAGTAAAAACATGGGAAGCGGCAGAGGTGAGGCTACAACCGACTGAGGCCGATGAAAAAGAGCCTCCCTCAGCTTGTTTTCTTATGAATGTTTGACTCTGCTGGTCGTGGCCGACACACGCACCCAAAGGACCTGCAGGGGGACGGGACATCAGTGTGTGTTGTGATGCTTCTTCTCTATTTTTTTTCTGGTGTCAGTTTTGGTTTCTCCAGCAAGGTCTGCGCTATTCCGCAATGGCTCGATTTGAAGACGAACTGTCCAGCCGCTATGGAGGCGGCTGTCCCGCGGCCCCTACCAGAGGGGCCAGCCGGCAGCCGGGGCCTCCGGGTGGCCAGAGGATGTACAAGCAGACGATGGCCCAGAGAGCCAGGACCATGGCCATTTACAACCCAATTCCAGTCAAACAGAACTGCCTCACCGTCAACCGTTCCTTGTTCATTTTCAGCGAGGATAATGTCATAAGGAAATATGCCAAAAAGATCACCGAATGGCCATATCCTTACAACCCAGTAAACCTCAGATAAGCCGTTCTGTCCTGTATAAAACGCGCAACTCCCGGGGAAATAGGTTCATTTAAGGGTTCTTACTTAGAGGCAGAACAAGCAGGCATCTAGAATACTATTTATTAATTAATATGAATATATATTAAGAAAGCAACAATACATTCTGCTAAAATGTGAAACTTGTACAGCTGGCTCTCTGGTTGTTTCCAGTGTTGGTCACAAGTCCCATGCTTCTAAATGCTGTAATCATGAGTTGGTTTATAATATAGCACATCTAGATGAGAGTTGAAGTTTATGTGTGATGACATGACTATATGAGTTTGCTTGGTAGATCATTTTCTTCCTCCTGTCTTCTGGTGAATGCTGTGCGCTGCAGATGGTGCTGTCCAGGGTACTGAACTCCAGCAATCTGCAGGCTTTCCTCAGCAGTGAGGCGGTGGCACTCTGCATGGGTGTGACACCAAACAAACAAGCGCTGAAATGCAGCAGGCTTCAGGTTATAAAGCAGCTCATGCCTGCTTGGTAGATTTTGCGCACTGTGAGTGAATGCCACCTGTTGAGTTTTGTGTGCTGACCAAAATAATTTCTTACTGGTGTGCATTTTGATTTTTTCTGAGGAAAAGTCCCTGGAAAGACACCAGATATGTGCATGAGTGTTCATGCAATTAACTCACATTTAACTCGTGCAATTAACTCGTTGTGGAATAGTATCCATTGCTTAACCTCTGTGCTTAGTGCAGAGGTTAACCTCTGCATTAAGCAAACTTTTATCATGCTTTGATGTCTCAGTGCATTAGTGAGCCCTTTATCCTGGTGCAGTGCAATCACAACAGCGCTGCAGGAGGATTTATTGTGGTTCAAAGCAGTTGAAGGCCTAGTGGCTGGAATCCATTGGTCTCCTCCCTCTCCTGAGGATGCCCTCCTACTGGCAGAGCTGTATCATCCCTGAGGGGTACTAATAACACAACGGCAGTGCAGTATATAGAGAGAGATACCCAAATGAGCTGTACAAATCTGCATTTAATTTCTTTCAAAAAGCAGAAGTTTAATTCAGTGCTGAAGAAGTGAAGAAGAAGAACTGGCTCATCTTCTAGCCAGTTCTCGTCAATCTTACTAGAAAACCCTGATGGATGTGGATATTAGTTCATGAACTATTTCTTCTTCCTTAATACATCATTTCCAAGTTGACACTTAGCTGTTTTACCTGCTCTGTTGTCTCTCCTTCCATTGATTTCTCTTTGTATGACAGAAAGCTGATGACAAGCAGGCTAAAAGCTTTCACTGATGGATGAGCTAGCCACAAAAAAATGTCATTGTAGCTTCAAGTGCATGCACTCTCTTTATTTGAATCTTCTCCAGTATTCTTCTCCAGCCATCTGATACATAACCTAGAACAATCATTTCAACAGAAAGAGATGGCTGGTGCCAATGCCAAAACTTTCTCTTCATGCATAATGCTGTTCAAGGATTAGCTTTTAAGAAACAGCCAACATAAAGGGGGGGAATGGGTTTGTGTCAACCTTCGTCAGGTTTCTATATCTTGATTTAATGTTTCCATGTGAATCAGCCTTTGCATTTTCTTTTCACAAGACTTCCTTAACGCTCTCACTCCATTTGAGTACATGATATTGGCCACTATTATAGCAAACTGCATTGTGCTGGCCTTGGAACAACACCTACCGGCCTCAGACAAAACCCCAATGTCAGAGCGTTTGGTAAGTAAAAAGCTGGTTGGTTCTTTTGTTGTGTTACACAATAGAAACAGCAGTTTGTAAATGCAAACACTGTGAGGATTAGCATTGTTATTTTTAACAGATGTCCTTTTTTTTTGTGTCTGGAATGCATGTAAAGTCTCTCTGTAAGTGAATGGTTTCTATCCTGCGGACTGTCTGCTGCCAAAAAGTTACTGACTTCATTGTTGCTTAATTCAGTCTTTCCTCTTTTTCCTAACCATGGGTTCATGGCTCATGGGCTTGACCATTTCAAGTAGTATGAAGTATCTAAACTGAAAAGATGTGCAGATACCAATTTCCCCTCAGCATGAGATGGCATCCTTCCTCCTGAGCGCTGCAGGTTGAGCAGATCCATGCAGAGCTGCCTTTGATCCCCATTGTGTATCATTACCACAGGCTACCCCTGCTCCACCTTCCTCCCACCACAACTCTCTTGTTAAGTCTTCCTATTAAAGAAGCAAATACTGGGAGTGACAGCGGCAGGGCTGCTTTAGAAATTAAATACCACATACCATAGATTTCATAAAATGTCTGTGTTTGCCCAGCAAAGTTATGGAGTTGTGACAAGGGCTGCAGTTTAAGATTATCGCTTTGGGATTGTGTAGTGTCAAAAAAAAAGTAGAAAAAATAAATGAATAAAAATCAAACAGCCAAACTCAAAACTGCCAAATCAAATATGTGAATCTCTCTGCTGTCATGACCCATTGTGAATAAGGAAGCAGTTGAAAGTAGCTATCAATACAGTAGGGGAAATAATTATTTGATCCCCTGCTGAATTTGTAAGTTTGCTCACTTACAAAGAAAGGAACAGTCTCTAATTTTACGGTAGTTTCATTTTAATGGAGAGACAAAATATCACCTAAAAAAAAAAAAAACCTAAACAAAAAAAACTTTACATAAAAGTGAAAATTAATTTGGATGCTATTGAGTGAAATGAGTATTTGATCCCCTACAATCCAGCCTTAATTCTGGCTCCCGTGTGCCATTGGCCATGTGCTCATGTGTGCTCGCACAGATTACAATTAGTCAGTCAATTACAGATACACCTGATCTGTCAAAGGACATCAGGGACAATATTTTAGACCTGCAGAAGGTAGAAATGGGCTACGACACCATCAGCAAGAGGCTTGGGGAGAAGGTAACAACTGTTGGTGTGATATTCTGTCTCTCTCGAATAAAATTAAATGATCATAAAAATAAAAAATGAATCTACCATAAAAATGAGAGACTGTTAATTTTTTCCTAAGTGAGCAAACTTACAAATTCAGCACAGGATCAAATAATTATTTCCACTACTGTGTAATCTTATATATGATTTTTATAATCTGTTAAACGTTGATTTGATTGTTTGGAAAAAAAGGTCTGTTATTGTATTACACTACAAGGGAAGTAGTAGAATCAGCCTGTTTGAGGTAACAAGGATAGTAGTTGCACCTGTAGCAACATGTAATTGACCAAAACGGCGCCTTCAGTGAGGTTTCAAGGCATTTGATAAAAGCAGATATAGATCACTTTTCTGGTGATCACACTACTTTTTGATGTTGCGATCCAAGTCATGCACCCTTTATGACAATGGATGAACAGGCTGTAGCGTGAATGTTAGCCTAACATATAAACATTACTCTGTAATGTTACTATGTTACTCTCAGTCTCTCTGTATAAAAAGTTTCATTTTTAAGAGGAAGTTAAAATGTCCAATACTGCTCGAAAAAGAGCAAGTGGACATCTACATTTGTAATTGCATTGCAACTGGCAAAATAGGATTAGGGTTATATTATATGTTTGAGTACTCTGTGCTGTGAAGTTGATAACAGATCGCTTACCCGTAACCATTATTTGCATAATGCCTGATTCAAATCTAGTGTAAGTTATTTCTGTTTAACAACTGATAGAGCACATTGTCTGAAACTGTTCTACTGTAAAGAAGGGAAAGTAAGAACAAGAAACATTTCAAGAAACTTAATGATTTAATGTTTAGCAGCATAATGTTTGAATAAGTGTCCAAGTCTTATGCAGCAGCAGTGATTTGATTATGTAAATGTAGTTTTTCGTGTGTAATTTAAATACAAATGGACAGATTTATTTATATAAGCATCCTGTGAGACATTCGCAGAGCATTTCATGTCTTGAAGATTCCAAATAACTTTTATTATTATTATTCCAAATACCACTATTATTGTTCTGAGGTCTTCATAGGTGCTAACCTTTACCGTACCATAACCCTTTATTTCTCAAAAAGGCAGAAAAGATATTTTTCTAATGAATGTTTTTATTTGTTTTTATATGTATGAAAATATAATGTGCATATTCTAATTGCCTAGGGTTAGAGTTAGGATTAGGGTCACCACCAGTGACGTTTTAGCCCTGACAGAGTTAATAAATATATTGCTGAGAATAAAGGAAAATTAATACCTTTATGATAGCTTTACTTAGGTTTTTTGTTTTTTCAAAATTTGCAAATTGAATAGATGCTTTGTGATAATTACATTTACCTTGATCAAAGTTTGAATACTTTTTTAAAACCTCTTCTCCCTTTAAACTCTATTAAGTTAATGGAATGATGACTAATTACATATTTTTCTATATTTTTTTAACAAAAGCCAAATTAATTATATTGAATCAATCAACCAGTACTAGTTGCACCATGTGTTATTCCTTTAACTGGGGACACCTCTAGATTTCTAAAGAATTTCTAGAACTCACAGATTCACAGGAAAAATAAAAAGATTTTAGATTTTTTGTAGTCATAGTTCTTTTGGTGGGTTAAAGCATCTGATAGAGCTTTGTAGAGGATCACAGGACACTTAATGGTCTATATCCTTCTTTTCATTGTGTATTATTTCACATTATCAGTCTCAATTTTATCTGTCTCAAATTTATGTCTGCAGTTTCATAAATCCTTTGCACTGTGCTCTTCTTTCCTCTTACAGGATGACACAGAGCCCTACTTTATTGGAATATTTTGCTTTGAGGCTGGCATCAAGATCATTGCCCTGGGCTTTGCCTTCCACAAAGGCTCCTACCTGCGTAATGGCTGGAATGTAATGGACTTTGTGGTGGTCCTAACAGGGTGAGTAGCGCTGGCCTAATGGCTTATGTAGCTGCTAACTGACAGAGCCGATGGGCAAAAGCGATTAATGAGAGGTGGGAGAGAACTTTGTTGTGTATATGTGTGTGTTGCATTTCTAATGATCAGTAGAGCTGAGCCATTCCAGATGGCAGGGTGTTTTCTTCCTGTCTGAATAAACAGTGTCTCAATAAGGTGGAATTGTCTGCAGTAGATGTGCAAAACAGAGGGAAATCAGTGAACACAGCACAGAAAGGACTATAACACAGAAATCCAGTAAAAGCTTTTTTCTTTCTTTTTTTTTTATCTTTGAAATCATGAAAACCATATACATTTTCCAGTAATAACAAGTTTTGTTTTTTTCAGGGAATTATGTTGAGTTTAAGGCCATGGCTTGTTCCTTCCTATGTAATAGACTCTCTGACCTCTCTGATGAAAGCACTTAGTAGTAGTTTTAAGAAATTTAGAATAGATGGCACAAAGGTTTTTGGAAGTCTGTCTCAAACATGCATCAATTTCTCTCATGTTTGTGTTGACAAATTTGGCCAAATTAACAAAGGCTAACATATAGATATGTCCCCAAAAAATGTAAGCAGAAAAACAATTAAAGTTGAATTTTTCAGAGTCAAACTGTAAGAATTTAGTTTACTTTGTTAATGTTGTATTTCTGCTTGTGACTCTCTGAATGCTAGAAGCTTGATGTTTAAACCAATTAAACTTCAGTTTTTCTATACTTATGTTATATTTAGGTAACTGAGCATTTAATTCAAAAATATTTATCCACTTCTTGGAGCTATTTGATATTTATCCACTACCTTTGCCTTTAAATATTTATCCATTAATTTTGCTAAAGACTTAAAATCATTTAGATTTTGCTATCGCAAATATTTGTCCATGAATTTTACAGATTTTACAGGATTGAACATTCTTTTATGTACCTATTTCAACCAATTTACAGATTATTTATGTAGCTATTGCAATTTCTCTGTATACGTTCTTGACTTAATATGCATATACATATTTTATGAAATAATGTATTTTCCTTTATAGTATTTAGTCTAGTCAAGTTGGGGTAACTATTGTTGGGATTCACTGCACTTTGCCTCTTAATAAGGTATGTTGTTGATGCTAACAGAACATATATGTTAGCTCTTTGGACAGTGCCATTTTTACTTTATAACATTTGTTTACCATTTATTTCAAAAAGGGACTATTATAGATGCATTTGATAGGTAGCATTTTATGACATCAGCAAGTTGTTGTGGTCTTTTTGCTAAGTTCAGTGTCTAAAACTTCTGGTGTTTATTGTTTGCCATGTATGAAGAATTTGTTTAGTCATCACTAATTTTTAAGATGTTGACCAGGCTTGTTTTTGTCTACTAGGATTTGTGGGATGCAATAACACATTTTTATTATTAATTTTCTGAATTAATATTTAAATTGTTTAGTCAGCATATTAAAATTATAAATACTAGTCTTCAGATAACTTGTTTTATCTAACAAATATTCAAAAACCCTAAACTCAGAAAATCAACGTTATTTTTGTTCAGAGGTAAAAAAAAATCAGCCTATTACTGGGCTGATGTCTTCTAAAAGTATTGCACTGAAACCAAATGTTTCAGCCCATTATCATCTGACACACTACTTGTTTTTGTATCTGAAAGGGAAAAAACAATTGGCTGATGAACTGAAATATCTGATTTTTAAGTCACCAGCTATTAGTGTCAATTTCAAAACTCCTATGAATCAGGTTCTACCCTTGATAGCAACTGTTTATTTGTACCTTATGAAGGTCACTCTGGAACTTCAGGTAACAATTTGGTAGGCCCTTTAAAAGTGATGCAAAAATTGAAATGGACTTAAATTTCTACAACGCTTTCTACCTCCCAGGCATAAAAGGCTGATAACTCGAGAATAATGCAACAAAAGATTTTCAAATTGATTCCATAGCTTGTCTACTAATGACGCAAAGATGGCACTGTTTACACCGATACTGTTCCAAATGAGTATCTTAATTTAACATTGATTTTAGTATATATACGTTTTAAAATACCTCAGTATAATGTTTTTGACAGCTTTAGTAGGGACAGAAATTGACTTTTATTATCTCCTTATTTCTGAGAATGTGCACAGGAATATTGCTGTTGAAGGTAAGGGTGAAGAGGAAGAGGCTGTAGTGTTGGGGGTTAATGGTGGAAGGGTGGGGATGAGGAGGCTGCTGTTACGCTGCTGAAAGTCCCTGAGCACCTGCTGGCCCCACTGGGGGACAGGCCAGCCTCTTTTATGTAATGATACAGAGATTTATTTGAGCCATCTTGGATTGTGAGGAACCTCATTGCAACAAACAGAGCCTCTGCCAATTACCAAACCTCTCATCAACACCTTAACCTCTCACTGGATATCACCGGGAGTCACTGAGACTTTTGTTCCTGTTAGGTGGAAACAGGAAAAGGAAATATAATAAATGCCTGGTTTGCTAATATGTGCCAGAGATCTGCCTGTTTGTATGTTGCATCTTTATTGTAGAACCAAAACTGTTTGTGTGCCGCATAAATACAAAATATTAATATGTTAAAAAATAGCAAATTCCATATATAATTATTCAATTCTAAAGATCCCACCTGAGCGTCTCAGAATCTGTTAAATTTTTTGTTCAGTAGCTTTAGTGTAACTAATGAAGCCATAAAAAACTGTAACTTTATACTATAAAAATTGTCAAGTTACAGGCCTTCAAAGTACATGGGGAGAATTTTGCACTTGTTCATCCTTTCTGAGCCTTCCTAACATAGGAAGAGCCATATTGTACTGGTAGCCCAATGCAGTCAAAATATTTTCTTGATAAGGATGGAGGATGGGCTACATTGCCTTACATATAAATCTTGTTATCTTCTGATGATGGCCTTTTTTCAAGCTTCAGGCAAGTAATGGAATACTGTGGGATTAAAAATAGCCTTATCATGCGCATCAGGCAATAAACAATTTCTATTATATACTTATGAATAATAGAAACATTCTAACATATGCAAAACATATGCAAGGAACATTTCTCCTAGTAAATGCTTATTTGCATAAGTACCCACAAGCTGTATGTGTGCATGTACTGTATGAAGCATAAATTGTGAGAGTGTTGAGATTATTGGCAGGTTGTTAGAGCCTTTATGCAGCCAGAGCATTTGTGTGTGTGTGTGTGTGAGAGAGAGAGACAGAGAGAGTGTGTGGATGAAGCTCAAGCAGGCCTTATTAAATTGGGGCTGAGCAGGCTGGCATGTTAGCCATAATTGAAGGGTTGAGTGGTGGATAGAGGCCATTACAGCAGTGGTCTGGTCATTTTATCAGGGCCATGCTACACTGATGGGTTGAGCCATGTTTTCTGGGTAGATATCGGATCACTCATGCAGAGTGCATGCAGCTGAACACACACATGCAGCTAGTGCACTTAAGCATGCTTGTACACACATGCTGGCCAATCATTTCTCAGTGATGATGTCCATTTCCTGCAGGATGTGCTGTGTGAAAACCCATAGCAAATATGCATTAGCAGTGAGTCATTGATTATCAGCATTCAGCTCATCTGAGCAGTCATCTTAGCAGGTTGTTTGAAACTTGAGTATAACATAACCCTTCATGGTTCACTCTGTTGTGCTTGCACAGGTTGCAAATGGCACATCATCTATTCCATGTAACACGAAAGATTACATGAAACACTTGGATAATAAGGAATTATAATATTATATCCTAGAAGTAACAAGTACATTAACTACACACATTTTTCAGCATCACTGTCATTTTAGCAATATTGCACTGATGGAGGGAAAAAACTAGAATTTTTACAATATCAGTTGTAAAACACACCTATGCTATAAACCAACAGACATTACACATTGTGCTGGGCTGAGGATTCTACTAGAATAGCAAGGACTAATATAGAGGCTGATAGAAAACACCTTAGTGTAAACATATGGTGTAATGTACTGCCAGGAGATCTGTGGTTTGCCTTTTTTAGTGTAACATGGTGACAAAGGATGCTAGTGTGGGGGCTCTGCTTTTTCTGCTGTCAAATGGTATCAGTGCATCCAATTAACATGCATGTAGTTGTATGTATGCAAGTTGTCTAGTATTTTATTAGACTGCTATTGATAAAATTAACAAATTTTTAACTGTAAGAATGAGAATTTGTGGTTCTAGAGGTAGTTTTGCTTTTCCTCTAAATTTTTGCAAAACAACAGCAAGCTGTTGTAAAATATTCACCTTAAAATTTTCATTTTCAAATAATTATAATTAAAATGTAGAAAATCTCCATATTTATTGTATTTTGATTGTGCTGTTTTGAGCACAAGTTTTGTAGGATAACTAGTCTCCTGATACTGTTACAGTCACATGTTATTATCACCTTCATAGGTTTCCTTTGGAAGGCTCCAGGATTAGTAATTGTGTCACAGTAAACAATAAAGTTTGTAGTTTGATCATGAATTGATTTGATATATTTTATGCATTCTATATTTCTATGTTTGATTTGTCAAATTTAATCATTTTTGTGGAGTCATTATTTTGATCTGCATTCCTTCTACTTTAGTCTGTGATTTTTAGATGTTTCCGCAGAATGCTTTTTCATAAATCCCAAGAAATGGAGGTGAACTCTACAGGACCTTCAGCTGTTACTCATATACCTAATATACAATAAAAGACATATAGAAAGTAATAGACAGTCAAGGCATGGCAACAGGAGGAGAGCTTCCAGGGAAAAATAGTGACAGTCTTGATCCTTATTCTGGCTCTAGTTGATCAAAGTGGTGTCTCTGGCTTTTCCCTGACGGGCATTTTGCCACTGCAGATGTTTGACACTGCATCTGCTGTCAAACTGCACAAACTGGTTGAGATAACACAGTATCTCCTCCAGCCAATTATCAATGACCAACACCAGCACAAATAATGAAAAGGAGCTAGGAGCTTTGTTTTTATTCAAGTCAATTGAACTTTATTTATGTAGCTCCAATTCACAACAACTGTTGCCTCAAGGCACTTTACATTGTGGGTTACAGACCCTACAATATTAAATAAACAAAGAAAAATAAACAAAAACAAACAAGAAAAAAAACAATCAGACCACCCACTATGAGTAAGCATTTGGTGATGGTAGGAAGGAGAAACTCCCTTTAACAGGAAAAAACTTCCAACTGAACCAGGGAGGGGAGCCATCTGCTGTGAAATCATTTCCTGCAGAATGTGCTGTGTGGAAACCCAAAGTAATTATGCATTAGCAGTAACTCACTGATTGTAAGCGTTCAGTTCATCTGGGTAGTCATCTCAGCAGACTGTTTCATTCAGTTAAGTTCATTTCAATTATTCGGTTTTAAACTTTAGTACTATGGTATTTTGTTGTGAATCATTATGTAAATTGATCATTTCATTTTATTAAAGCTTGGGGGTTAGCTAGGCAACTTTCCTATCAGTGATAATAACACTTCTTGTTAACTAAGAACACTGCAAAATTAAAAAGAAGTCTGAGTGACAATTGTGTGTAGTCAGACAGGTTAAAAAAATCACCAGTCTATTGTAATTTTCCACAATAACTTGGAGAGGATCTAATGTGTTGAAAGTAAATATTGCTTACATAACAGTACATATTAAATCCTCATCCCGTTTTTTTTTTTATCAAGACATCATCTTTAATTGCACAGACTACTCAAAAAGAGGATACTTAAAATCCTGATTACAACTGGGGTATTCCAGTACTAAAATGTATCATGGTAGAATTTTTCTGCCTATACTGAATTCTCTACTCATAGTGAAGTATTTTTGAGCTGAAGAAAAGGTTTCACAACACAAAGAGTGAATTTTAATGTTGAGACCATTAGATGTTCAGATTTCCTCTGTGCTCCTGTTTGAAGGGGGGTAAATGTAATGGTGTTGTCCATTGCTGCCACACAGTTGTTTACACATTGTTCACTTATGAACTGAAATAAAAGTGGGGCTATTGTGCTTGCCCTAAAATTCTTAGAAACATAGTGACTAACCTGATACTCACTCTAGGTGGCATTACCTTGGCCTTCAGTAACACTGTGAGGAATCTTGAAGTCATGTTTGACCAGGATATGTCCTTCAATGGGCATACCAAACAAATATGGCCACTGCTGTTTTCCACGCTTCCTCTTTATGGTGACTGTTCAGGATGTAAGCAATGCACTACAGGCAACCTTCTTAGAGAGTTGACGACTTGCTGCAGGACCATTTTTCTTATTTCTGTTAGTGTCTATCATATTCCCATTTTTTTTTTGACGCCCAATCAGTTGATCAAATGGTCTGTTGATGCCCACATATTCCTAACAACCCCTTAGTCTTTCATTATTATTGGGCTGATATCATGGAGTTGCTACGGATCAGACTTATTCTATCACATCCTTCACAGTTAGGCCCTTCTTAGAATGACTTAGATCCTTACTTTTTCCCCCAATTCAAAATGGTGACTACTGTTCACTTAGTCATATCCCAGAATTGATCTCTTTTAGCTTAATAATAATTCATAGCATGTGTGAAGCAGTTCGAGGGCCATCTTGAACTTGCTGTCAAATGATCCCATCACACATCACAGATGCTTGCTCTCAGAACAGGGACCTGAATCATCTTTCATTAGCTGGTAATCAGACAATTTGGCGGGCTGCAAGCCCGACCTCTACCTTTGTTCCAGTATGATGTAGGGAGTTCCTAATAAGAACATGTATTTGCCTCCTGCATGCTCCTACCAAAATCAATAGTGTATTGAGCTGAACACAGAAGGAATTGTTTCTCTTCAGCATTCCTCTTTATAGCTGGCTGGATCAAAGCAGCTGCTGCTGGATTTCTGCAGTGGCTCATTCCTAAAATACATGCCACACACACAGCATAAGTGAATATGTTTCTCATATCAGTAAAATATATCATATTCAGTATATTTTTTAAAATATGTTTTTATACCTTAATGTGTTTTTATGTCTTCAAAGCCCTCTGAACTTCAACATATATAATTCAACTTATTAATATCATAAAGCCATAGGTGACTGGAATGACCTTACTGGGATCCCTTCCACTAAGACGTGGTAGAAATTTGTTTTCAGCAAAAATGCTGTTGTCCTATCAGCAAACTGACTGTACTATATCCACCATTATCTAATGAAGCATTGCATTAGATGCTACTAAGGTGTTAGGAAGCACCAAGTCCTTCCCCATCTCATCTATGGTGGGGGGTTTTTTTTATGTAAATGTCCTAAACACAACTGTGCACCAAGATAGAAGCAAAATGTTTGTTGTAAGTTACCCAGGTCAAACCTCTGTGGCCATCTTGTCTTGCCAGTAAAGAGGAAGCCTGAGGAAGTCAACCATTTGCAGATACACTGCTCAAAAAAATAAAGGGAACACTTAAAGGAGGAGCACTGCCAGAGCCCTGCAAAATGACCTCCAGCAGGCCACAAATGTGCATGTGTCTGCTCAAACGGTCAGAAACAGACTCCATGAGGGTGGCATGAGGGCCCAATGTCCATAGATGGGGGTTGTGCTTACAGCCCAACACCGTGCAGGACGTTTGGCATTTGCCAGAGAACACCAAGATTGGCAACTTGGCCACTGGCGCCCTGTGCTCTTCACAGATGAAAGCAGGTTCACACTGAGCACATGTGACAGACGTGACAGAGTCTGGAGACGCCGTGGA
>VVHJ01046047.1:0-20304 GCA_015107715.1 Tylochromis polylepis
CAACTGTCTGCTATCTATAATCCAGTTTTGAGATCCCTTCCCAGACGCCTTAACGCCCACTCACATCCTGGGCCGTTTGACCTCAGGTAATCACATGATAGGGTGGGGATAGGTTTCACAATGGGTTCACGCGAAACCTTGGCTGATTGAGACCCACACCCGTTTTCACACCTGGACTCGTGTGATTAGGTAGAGGATCAACAGGGGGTCCATGACCCTCCTGGGAGACACTCCCACAAGGCTTTAAATTCTGGGACTCTCCACCATTTGCTCTTAGAACTGAAGAAGCTTCTCGGATGAGAGGTGAAACGTTTTCAAGAAACTTAGAGAAGTCCAGACGCTTTTCTTTCCAAGCTCCTTAGACCAGTTGTAAATAAGTGCCAGATTGTGGTAATGAATTAAATTATCAACAGAAAAGAAAATTCACTGCTTTTTACATATTACAGTGGGAAATTCCCTTTTCTCATGACCAGGACTTTGATCTTGTGATATTGAAATAAATGGTCTAATAACAGAGGCCTGAGACCAAGAGGTAGTAAAGTATGAACGAGGAGAAACAATCATAACACCCATAAGCAATGACTCTGTGATAGTAATCAGTGTCTGATTTGCCTGAAGGTTTGGAGACTGTCCCTAAGAGTTCTGACTGGTTGGATGATGAAAGTAGTATAACTTTCCTGAAGACTGCATCAAATATCTGAACTATTGCGTTCCACACTGTAAACCGAATCTCCGCTACAGACGGTGTGCTTGTGTGTGTGATTACTGGGAACAGATGGAGATCCATTGCTTATTCTCTATTACCTGAATCTAGACTTCAGTGCCTCCTCTTTTAATTAGCTTGACAGTCATGATGTACTTTTTCAGCTTTTATGACAAACTATCCAGCAGCACCTGGTGTCTCATTCGTTTCCCTTACCACTGAGCTGAGCTGTTTAGAAACACCACAGTCTAATGTTGGCATCTGAACTGAGGCGCACACTGGGTTAAGTGTCATACCCAATTTCTCCAGGTTTCACCAAATCCTCACTCGCTCTCACTTTCATTTTTCTAGATACTGAGCTGCTGTCACCCACCATACTTCCAATACCTAAGAGTCAGCATATCATACTCAGCACCTGGGGATAAAAAAGAAAAAAAAAACCTCCATCTTCAAGCAGAGACTGAACTGAGCCTTCTTATTCGATGTGTGCATGAAAAATGTTGGCAGTGTTGTCACCTAAGCTAAGGTTTTCTCCATTCCTTGCATCTTTTGCCCTTCCCTTGTTGAAATCAGGCCAGAAATGTCACCTTTTTATGACTTATTGTTTTTGCTGAGCTGTTACAAATGTTCCTTTAATTGTACCTTTAATTCACTCTGGTGGTGGCCTGTACTTGCTTGTACCTTGGCAGTGCCTGACATTAGCCCTATTAGCACGGGACCGGTATTATGCAGGGATCTCACTTGATTAATGATTTACTCTCCAACCTCTGTGTTTCGCAAAACACTGGTGATAGTATAATTCGGTGCAATACCTTAAGTGTGTACATTTATTAACACTAAAGTATGGTATAAATTAATGATGTGTAAAAGTAAGTGAGACTGTCAACCAGTTACGAGTTCAGGTATTCTCAGGAGGCCTTTGCCTTTGCAGCAGAGAACTGTGGCTGCAATTACAAGCACAGCTGATTTTGTACTAGATTAAAACCTCCAACAATCTCAGCAGTTTTTATAAGTCATCACATGTTCCCAGGTAGTTTGTAATTGGTCCTGTGTGATTAGAGCTTATGTTAAATAAGCCTACAGTAGCAGAAGTCTCCAAATATTCCCGCTGCCAACTCCTGGATTTAGTTGCTCGCTCCCTTGGTGTGGCCAAATATGATCTGAGTGGCAGCGCTGGCTCCAGCCTGCAATGTCAACATGCGCTTTACCAGGAGAAGTGAGAGAATTTTCCACAGCAGGCAGTTAAAGTTAGTTATTTCTGACTCATCTATGCAACCGGACCAGTTTTGAGTCTGTTTATTTTTTTCTCACATTGCAATAAAATAAAAGGAAAAGGCTAAAAAGGGTGGCACGGTAAAAATCAGACTAGATCAAGAATTTTATCAGGGCAAATCCTCTAGTAATTATGTAGAATGATGAGTTCCAATGCACTTCAACAATCTAATAAAAGACATCAATGGCATTTCCATTTTCAGATTTTAACTGGTAATTATAGCAGACCGAATAGGATAAAAGCTGGTAACGGATTTCTCAAGAGTCTTGGCTCTCCGGTTTATCCACAGAGATCTTGATGACTTGTTAAGATTAAAATGTCTCCCGACGCAGAAGTAGAATTTTCCAGTCTCCCTCTCTGTGTGTTCAGTGAAGTCAAAAAGAAGGTCTGCCAGTGTGAAGCAGATTTCAGATGTTTTAACATAGACTTTAGTGAAACACGTCACTGAGTCTACCCTCAGCAATGTCCACACTGAAGATAATGAGGATGGCCATCTTGTCCTGCTTGTTACCCTCAGCTTTGAATGTGCAGAATCATACAGAGAGACAGTGACCACTACTGAGGCCTGAGATACTGCCTCTGCTGTATTTCATGTATTCAGCTTTCAGCCCAACCACACATAATGCAGGGCTTCATTCTGAAACATTTGTATGGCTGCTTTATAAAGAAAAAGCTTGCCGGTGGCTTACTTTAAAAAGGCATATTATTAATGGAACCTAAATAGAAGCTAGACCAAGACTTACGTACACAGAATCTGTGTACAAGGTTAAAACTGGGTCACATTTGATGGAAAATGTTTGCCTACAAAGGTTACCTAATATTCCACTACTATATTTTAGTATAATTACATATAACCCTGAATTTATGGTTATAACAGCCCTTTATATCTTTTTTTAAACATTTAGCTTTTCCATATTTAAGCGCATAACACAAAGTCGAGCAGTTATGAAACTCAAAGCTCATTAATTCTAAGCTTTAATAACTCTAACCACATGATAAATAACAAAGGATACACATCCCCAATAATTAACACCTTATTCCCTTATTTAAAAAGGTCACTATAGTCACTCGCTTTAGCTCATTAATGTGTGGCTTGGAGCTTTCCTGTTTTGCTTCACTATCATGATTTTTTTTCCGGCTTTATAAGGTGGCATGGTTCAGCGAAAAAGTCTATAAAATCATACCAAAAAGCCAAATCAGAGTGTTTGTCTTGTAGTGACTGACTAGACTGCAAACAGAGTGAAATGTTCAGCAGCTAAAACCCCGAACGTTTCCGTTCATTTCCCTTCCAAACCAGACCTGAATGTTGGAGTTACATTTAGGTGCTCAGACTCTAAATGAATGCTAATGCTGTGCTGTGCCTGCTGAATGGGTAAATGAGCAGTAGTTGTCATAGCACCCTTATGAGGTGATATGTCAATACTGCAATCCCCCAAAAGACCCTCACCTTCAACCATCCACACATGCTTAAACAAACACACACACACACACAAACAAGTTCATATCAAGACTAGCAGGCTTTGAAATCAGTGAGGGAAATTTGGTTTGTGTACTTATTTACATTTCAGCTTTTCATGGATCCTTAACTCAATAAGTCTTCAATTCATCCCATCAACCAATCAGCTTTTGGCTGTCAGTTCAGTGTGCAGTTGATGGAACCAACTTCCACTTTCATTCAGGATCATTCTACTTGACATGCTCTTTCCTCACTTGGTTTTTGTTGGTGGATCTTTTTGTGGACACCCCTGCAAAAATTTCGAGTATCTCTTGGATTTTTCCTACTAGGCACACCGTAGAAAACGATTCAATTTTAAATAACTTCATACGGCCTGCTTTCTGTCAACATCTCTTAAAAGCAATAATCTTGTCCAAATCTAGCATCCAGTTGAAAGTCACAAATGCCAAACCAATTCACAGAGTCCTGACTCTGCAACTATTCATCTCGTTATGCTTTCTTCTGCTGAGCCAGTAGGCAGCACGTTCAGCTAGAAGGGGCATAAAAAACAAGGCAAGCAGACAGACAGCAGCGTGTTGCCGCAGCAGGACTCCATCTAGGAAAGGAACTGCTGAAAGTGTGTTGCCCCCATTCTGTTATAGGCAGTGAGGGATACATGTTATTGGCATTTGAATGGGAATTCAAACCTGGGCAGCACTGATCTCCCTCTCGCTATCTCTCTCTCGTCTTTCCCAAGGCATCCTTTGACGATAAATCATTTGCATCTTTTTTAACTGTGATTTTTGTCATGAGCTTAGATTGTTCGCGCTGCATAACATCTGTGGTATGTGAACCCGAGATGCAGATTGCACAACGACTTGTAAAATGTCACAGTTGACTCTCGGATGGCCTTAACGCACCAAAGCTGGCGCAGCCTGGGCACTGTGCCGTAGCTGTCATACATGGCACGTTGGACAAATGATGCCATTTATTAAATGACAGAAGATAAAATGATTCAGAGGCATTTAAAGGGTACTTTATCAGGAGTTACTGATCTGGGGCAATTGTAATGTTCTTCTCTTTTCCCGCTTTCTGCTTTGAGGTGACAATAAGACCATGTTAATGAATTCCTCCTATGTGCTGCTATAATGTGGTGTCATCTGTTCAGTAATATTGCCTCTTTGACAACGGGGCCATCAGGCCGTGGACAAATCTCCCTGACGTACCACAAGGAACTAATGATGTTCCTCTTTCTAATCAGCTGTCATATCCCATTCTCTTGTTCAACACATGACTGGTTTTTATAATTTTTTGCAGGTTCAATTGAGTATTTAAAGGTCGAATTGTATTTTTTGAAGAATAGAAATAGCAGAAATCACTGTTAAATGTCAAAGTCAAGCTATCAGACTTTCTAATCAGCCAATATGGATCCTGATAGCTCAACCCATTTTTCTGGCTTAATGAAATATTTTTGGTTAAACACAGCCTTCACTTTTCCCTCCTGATTCATCTGACCATACACTATACATGTATTAAAATCGTTATTAATAATAGATGTCAGTTGCAGTTATATTGCACTGCTCTGGCACTGTGAAGAGCAGCCAGTCAGACGAAGGCTGGGGTTGAAATGAGGGTGGAGGGTGGCTTGTTTCAGAACGGATGAACTGAGTGGCAGCACCAACACCCAGTTTAACCTATATAAAGATTATTTTGAACTATGACTCATGGAAAGTTATAGTAGTAGTAGTGATAATAGTAGTAGTTATGGTGGAGTCCAAGAAAAGAAATATCCCAGCTACCATAGGGCAGGAAGTGGGGTAACCTCAGGTCACCAGGTCTGTCACAGGGGGGGAACTGAGGAAGACACACAACCATTCACATTCACATTCACACCTATGGGCAATATAGAATCACCAGTTAACCTAACCCCGCTAACTGAATGTCTTTGGACTCTGTAAGAAAGCAAGAGTACCCAGAGAGAACCCACACATTTTACATTGCGTGTACAACAAAAGTTCACCCAATAAAACTTTTTAGTCCTCCAAGTTTTTATTGTTTGCTAACAACATCTTGCATCTCAGATAAGACATTAAAATGCCACACATGGTTCCACCTCTTTAAAGCTGGTAAAGTCTGCAAGCTATATTTTTATTTTATTTAAAGAAGTTTAAAAAAAAAAAAAGAGAAAAAATACGATCTCATAAATGCAGATGGCAGCAAGACGGTAGAAAAGCATCGCTGTTAGCCTGTGGAAATCCCTAAGAACAAAAGCATGAGCATCCATCAGGCTGCCGTTGAATAGAGCTCCCTCTGGGGAGCCAGGGCAAACAGGCCTCTCTTCTCTCTGTCTCTGCTGCAGTACTTGATACATAATAAGGATCAGCCCTCCTAGCTATCCGACTGTGCACAAAGAGTAAACAATTACATCTCTTTTTCATGCTAAGGAAAGAGCTGGAAAGCTTCAGTTAGTATTCGGCTCCCACCTGGTATTTCTGTGTTAAGAGAGAGAGAGTGAGAATATTGGAACATCGCCTTGACCTTGCTGGCAGAGATCTCGAGAGATCTTTCATGTTACATGACAGGGGGAGTAACTATATCCACTACACAAAGTCATAGGCTAATTGTAGATTTGAATCTTGAGCCTGACCAAATGACACTTGAAGGAAGGAATACAAATTAAGTGAAGAGTGAGTGCTGCAAAGGGAGCTGGTGCAGGATGTGTTTGAAGAGCATTTGCTAAGCAGCTGTTCAGAATTTAGTTTGTTTATACAATGAGTCCTGAACGTTAAGGGGACAGTACACTCCCAAAATTAGCATATTTTTCCCTTTGGCCTTTAGCACTATTTATTCATCTAGACTTTTTGGGTCTAAATTGCCCTATTCTGGAGATAGGGGCTGCTGAAATGTCTGCCTTCTGTTGACTATATTGGAACTAAAGCTCACTTGGCAATAAATAAATGAATAAAAAAAATTGAATAACTCGGTATCAGTGTCTCTGTCTAGAAATCATACCTAGGTTACTCAAAGAAATCCATATACCTTACTATGCGCAGTTTCATGTAGCAATATTTTCTTTTTACTGCCTACATCCTCCAACCAAAGGGGATTCAATTAATATTTCCCTTGTGTCACACTGTTAAGAGTATGAGCCTCAAGTAATTGGTTGATGCTGTCTTCCTTCTGCACAGTCCTACGACTGGCAAATGCAAAGGTTCCTATGGGAAATTGCTATAAATAAGGTAAAATATACACACTGTATAGTTTGTTTTCACATGACTTGATGCATGACCTGTGAAAAATCACCCCATTATTCAGTAGCTTGCAAAACTACCTTTAGCAGCAGTAACAGGAAAAAAAAATCTATATCATGTTATCAATCTCTCACATTGTTGTGGAGGAATTTTGGTCCAATCATCTTTACAACATTCCCTCAGTTCATTGAGGTTTGCATGCATCCACACATTCGCCACAAAGTTCTGCCACAGCATTTCAATCCGGTTCAAGTTTAGGGTTTGACTGGGCTATTGCAACACGTTGATTCTTTTGTTTTTCAGTCATTCTCTTGTACTTTGCTGGTGCACTTGCGATTATTTCTGCTGTTGCATGACCCAATTTGAGCTTTAGCAGTTCTTACAGGTTGATTTTATTTCAGCACAGTTGGTGTGGAGCATCCACAATTTTGTTGTGTACATGTACAATGACAATAAAGGGCTATTCTATTCTATTCTACTCTACTCTCACAGTCTCACATTTAGGGATTCCCAGTAGTTCAGTTACTTGGAATTGTTAGTTTGCTTGTTTATCAATCCTGCTTACTGGTTCCACTTGCACAACAATCAGCTGATTTCAGTTTGTGTGCAGGAGGAGGTAGATTGTGGCGCAGTCTGCAGTGTGAATATGGAAATTATTTGTTACAGTTGTTTCTGAAACAACTGCATTTTGCTTCTAACACAACTTTGGCTCTTTGCAAGCACCTGCAACAGCAGCACGCTAACCCTAAGCTAGCCAAGAACCCAGAGGGATGTTAAAGCAGAGTGAAGACAGAGCCCACCTCAGCAGCTAGACCCTAAACTTCAACAGGTAATAAAAGCAGTGATGAGCAGTCAGGCTTCAGCCTCTGTTTCTACCTGTTCATGTTTCTGCAGTGGCACCACCATGGCACTCACTTTGAAGTCTCTTTGTGCTGGTTTTCATCTTTCCTTTGTGCTGTCAACTTTCTGTTCATACATAAACACTAAGAAAAAGATCATGTGTGTCCTCATATGGATTTGTGTTGGTGTGTGGGGCTGTAGCCTATAGGTTTATATTGTTAAATAATAATGAGACAATGCGTTTCAGGTCATTTTATGGAGAAACACAAAAGTAATGGGTTCTCCGTAATATGTGTAATACAAATTTTTTGAGTAATAATCCGAAAACAGATCACAACAAACAGAGGTCATACCTGGAACATGCAGAAACATTTGACCACTCAGCATCCAATTAATTTGGATGGATGTAATTTCTTTGATATGCATCTTAGAGATGGTGGTGACTCAAAGCGGAGCCAATGAAAACCCAATAAGATCGATAAGAGGATTGATAATGGAATCGCTAAATTCTTATCAGTTCTCATCCCTATTTACATTTGACTCTAGAAAACTTGTATGTATTGGATTTTATGGTCAGCTCAATGACTGCAATGTCCCACATCCTCTAGCTGCAAACAATCCAAAATCATCACTGTGCTTGGTTTGAGGTGTTTGTGCTGATATGTTGTGTTTTCTTTTTGTGGTGCTGTGCATTGCAGGGGCTCGACTGTGATTGGTGGACAGATTTCCAGCCATGGAGAGGTTCCTGCCAGAAGACCCGCTGAACTAAGAAGCAGGACCGTGTCATGAACGGTAGGCCCTCTCTCTTCTCCCAGTGTCCAAGCAGAACACCGGTGGTGGCTGTTGGCTGCCGTTGGCAGTTACAGTTATGGAAGCGGAGTGGGAAGGGGTAAGCTGCCATTTCTTTTGAATATCTGTTTTCTCCTGTTTTGTTGAGACTAGGGAGGTTAGACTCTGTCATTTCGTTGGGTTTTATTTTGGTTAGGGTAGAGGTGTGACCCGAGATCGTTCTTGTTTTGTTTATTGTTTTGGCCTGGGCTCACCCCGATGTGTTTACGCTCCTGTTGTTGTTCCATCTATCACCTTGTAAATAAATTGCACTGCAAGGAACTGATCCGTGTCTGGTGACTGCTTGGGTTCTGGGAGGGGAGCAGGTGCCTCACGGTATGTTGCGACCTGTACCCCTAGAGAGGGTCATAACAAATGGTCATTATGAAAACCGTAAATAACCACGAAGGCAATAATAATAATAATGGTAATTGTTATTAGCTGCTACCTTCCAAAGAAGCCAAATTTCAGTCTTTTTCAAGTTGTATTGAATTTTAACAGTTAACATGGTAACTAAGGCCTCTAAAGTCGGCGATGTAGCTCTTGGGTTTTTGCATTTTCTCTCAGGGTTGTATGGTTAACATGTTAACATGCACCTGAATGCTAACCTGGAAACTGGCAAAACTTCTGCTTTTATAGACGTGCTCCCACCTGCTAACTAATGAATGAGTGGGAACTGAAATCACCAGGTAAGTTTGATGTTGAGGAGCGTCCGCTGGGTTCTATGAGTGAAGGATGGGAATAATATCATCAGCTGAATAGGTTCAGCTATAAACCCTACTTCTTAACTCATCTCTCTGCAGGGTGCTTCACTGTTCAGAGAGACCATCTCATAAGCAAAAGGTTTCAGGTTCAACCTCTATGGGAGAAGGCCTATATTTAGTCATTTAGCAATAGTGTGCTTGACTAATACGTAGAACCCCTACCTACTCCATCTAATTGTAATTCACCCGTCAGGGAAGAGCAGAATCTAAGAGCTTAAAAGGAAGAAAAATCCCCCATGGATACCTTTACACCAGTAGAGTAAGCCTAGTGAAAGTTCAATCGGGAAGATGACTTCATTGACAAATTATTCATGGCCTGGTTTAATTTGTAACAAGAAGACACAACTCACTTAGCGTTCATCATCCAATCAGCTCAGGATTTTAGACTCACAAATCAATGCGGTCTTTATTACTTTGTACAGGTCTATACAATCATACTATTGTCAATGTGAGGCAAAACCGTGATTTCTGACATGATATTTAATTTTTGTATCTGTATTATAGAGGACTTAAAACAGAATCTGGCATTGGCAGCCATTGGAACTTAACCACCTGAAATTTTGTCATAGTTGTACGGAAAATGCCTGCTATTTTATGTAAGTTACATTTGACATTTCATTTAGGTAAAATACGTCCTCTTTGCTTCCTCATAAGAAAAAACGTTGGTGTACAGTTGCACAGTTGCCTCCAAGATTTGGCTGCAAGATAAGCGGAAAATTGTTGTCAAGCGTCTCATTTCTGATGCCTTTCTTCGATAGCCTTCGAGTTCAGCTGAGAAGATAAAAGAACAGCATAAGTGCATTCTCACAAAAGGTTGACAGTCAACATTGTCTCCTGGCTTCAGCAGGACTCCCATGGGTTTCCTATTATCTTCCCTGAGATGATGATTTCAAACTCAGTCAGTCCACCAGCTCAAACTAGGCTGCTATAAGGAAGAAAAATAACACAGAGCTAGAGCAGCTGAAACGTGATGCCTTTAAGAATTTTTCCTTCATTCTGAATTGAACACAGTGACCACTTTGACCTTGCTAGATATCAGTTGTTTAAAATGTTCTTCTCGTGACTCCTGACTACAGAGGGAATCTGATGTTCTATAGAAATGTTGTCTTAGATGTGTAATGCTGAAAGACGGAGAGAATTGTGTGCTACTCTTGCGCTTCATATACAAGGAAAGAGATGACTGTTTTCTGGCTTTGAAAGTCATCTTGTGCACTCAAATCAGCAAGGCTGGTTTAGCTCTGTCAAAATAACAAGGCTTCAGGCCCCAGGCTGCATGTTTCCATGTTAAAAAAAGAAAAAAAAATGTGTTGTAGGTGTTTTTACTCAGACCTTGACATCAGAGTGTTGTTACTGCACACAGACCATGCTGGGAGACGGGGTGTATTTGTCTGTATGCAGCTGCAGCAACAAGCTAACCTGCCATCAGGAAAATGATCTTATAGGTATTATCTGAGATCAAGCCAAATGTCTGGGTTCATTCCAGCGGCATGAAAACCTGAACAATCTGGCACTGGGTCATATTTCATTCAAGTGCAGATTGCTGTGAATGCAAACAGGTAGTCAAACTAATGCAGTGTCATACAGGGTGGCATTAACTAAAATTAATGTGGATAATTAGAGAATAATTGAATCTGAGGAATGTGAGGTGACCTTTACTGTTGGAAGATGCTTTATTGTCTGCCCCAGTGAGGCATGTTCTTTTGAAACAAACAGTGTGACATAATTTACAGGTTATGAACCATCCTAATTTACTTGGACCATCCTAATGTCATGAGTATACTTGGTTACATCCAGGTAATTACTGTGATTCTACGCTCACATAAATGTGTGAATAATGACATTAGTTTCCCGGCTGTAGGCTTTTACATTTTTCTTACTTTTTTGTTAATGTTTGGTCTGGTTGAAAATTAACGTTAGCCCACTGTTTTCATGCATTCTCTTCCCTACCGGCTTTCTTGAAACTATAACCAGTAAAAAGGTTTAAAATGAACCTATGCCAAATGTTTTTGCTTTAAAGAACTCTGGGAAGGTTGTTTAATAAATTGCAAATGTTTGTACTTGTTAAATCGCCCTAAAACAATGTAAAGCATATAAAGAGTTATTGTTTACTGCTTTCAGATCCTGGTCTCTGGATTCTTTGCTTTCCTCTTACTATTTTCTGATGTTCCCACCTTTTATGTCATTGGCTAAGGTCTGAGTCCTGCACCTAATGGATACCATTCTAGGTCCTACATGAACTGGTTGGTTGAAGCTGCAATTCAGAATGCTCTGTCTTTTCTCTATGATATGTTTATTTAGGTTGGTTTTATGTGTTCCTTTTTTAGCTCATTACTCTTGATTGATTAATTCTTTGTTTCATTGTTTTGTGCTAGAAAAAGCTTGTAGGGGAGCACTGCCTTTTTGGTTTGATCCTGGAAATATTAGGAAGTTGAGTTGTGCTTTTCTTTTGTCAAAGTTAGTTAGCTGATGACATTTTGTTTTAGGTCATGACTGTTTTGCTTGCTACATATGTCTTAGTTCTCTTTGACATTAATTGATTTTTTTTTAACTGAGTTTTATGCTACTCCCCTTATGCCCAGATCAATTTAGGGATTTAACAGTGCTAAAGAAGTTATTTGAGTTCCCATATCACTTGCAACCATGCTGCTTCTCTCATTTTTTCCCCTAGTAGTATCCTCTGAGGAGATGTCCATCCTGAGCCTCTGAATAGCTCTTGTTTTCTTACTATAACCATCTAACTAACTAAAGATGGCCTCAGTCACACTGGCCTAGAGAATACTTGGTGACCCCTTGGCAACCACTGGTTGCTAGAGAAAAGTGTCATCAATTTCAAATAGTTGCTGGAGGTTTTGGGCAGTATTTGTTAAATTAATTGGTAAAGCCTGATTCAAATAGTCCTAGAGATCAGTCAGTGGCTCCCTGGTAACCACTGGTCACTAGAGAAAAATGCATATTCTGCCACTGGTTGGGAAAGGGTTGCTGGAAGTTGTTGGCAGCAGCCAGCATGAAAACTAATTGCAAAGAGATATACTGCAGTCACATATATAAAACTTTAGTCACTGGCAGGTTGCTGCAGTCACCAGTAGTTTGCATGGAAGATGCCAGCTTGTCTGAAAACACAAACTACTTGCTGAGGAGTAGCACTACTGCAAAAAGTGTGCCACAAATGGAAAACTGAGACAATTTGCCAAAGTAAAAGTTGACTCTTTTGAAACATGTTGGACTTTAGGCACAAAACTGAAGGCAAACATTCTCCATTTCCAGTTTGTGTCAAACTTCAAGTTTCACTACAGCTCGGAGAGTAAATGGTAGGTGTTTGGAACTCATCATTTTCCATGTAAACTGTGGCATCTGCTACCACTCAAAGCAATCAGGTTTTTGGTGTAGGAACTTCTGTGTGACAGATTTCACCTGGTAACAGCCAATTGGTAAATACCTATTTTCCCCTAGTGCTCAAATGTTGCATCATGATTGCTGACCAGTCTGTAGGCAGGTGTGACTTAGGCCTAAGACCAAACAGTGATAACTAGCTAGTAAACAGTGACCACAACCACTAACCTTAACCAAGTAGTTTGTTTCCTTAACTTGAGCAGGTCTGAAATATCAGTATTGAAGGTGAGAATGGGCTTGACACATATTTGTGTACTATAAACCATAGTGCCAAGAAGAAGCATTAATTCTGTCTGTTACTCATATTCATGGTATCATAATTTGTTTTCTCTCTACAGCTATGGCAGATGCTATTTTCTTATTATGGGAATATCCTCCACATGCACATCACCAGAAGAAAGACAGCGCCCACATTCAGCACTTCAATAAGTTAACATAACATTTAGAAGCCAGTTTTGCCTGAAGATAAGCAGCCTCTACATGAATGTGGGATTTAAAAAATAGTGTGTGTAGTATTCTATAGACAGGCTAATCAGTCAGTTGCCACTAAATATCATTAATCTGCAAACAGCATGAGGAACTGTGAGAGTCACGGGTAATAGACAAGTCTGACGTGTTGGTGTGTCTGCCTGCAGGTTAGAATATGATCAAAATTTAATTGTAGCCAAAGCTATGTTTCATAGCAGGCATTTCTGTGGGGTTCCTATTACAAAACTGTTTGACATAATTGTGTTTACATTATTATAATAAAGGCATTATAGAGAGGAGTACTGTTTGTGTGTGTGCGCAAAGTGCTGGTCAGGGGTGCGTGCCTGATCCATAATAATGGGAAACAAATGAATCGGATTAAAATAAATACAGTTATTTCAAATTATGTGCAGAGGTTCTGAGTTAGGTTTAAAATGCAAGCAATAAATACTTGAAGGCAGTGCAATGCAGTGCAGTGGACAATGCAAAATCAGTATTTTCATGACCAGTGAGCATTCAGACCTAAGTGCACTCTTGAAACAAAATAGAAAAGTTTATTGCATAATAATGAAGAGGATGGAGGTAAGTGAGGCAGTAGTTGCAGCACAAGATTGTAAACCATGCAGTTTCATGGAAGTGTGGCTGAGAGGATGGAAGCAGACAGAGCAGAGTGCAAACAGAGACAGCTGGTTAGGATGATGAGGAGAGCCTGGTCAAGGCAGAAAAGCAGGCAGGCGGTATGAGAGCGAAGCACACAAGTAGACTAAATGATCCAGCAATGAGTGACTGAGAAGAGGGGGTTTAAATACAGCATGCTGATGGGATGATGAGGAGTAGGGGACTTGGCACCAGCAGTCAGGAGCAGGTGAACTGGCTGATGCAATAGAGAAGAGAAGCAGTTTGCTACGCCTGGAGACACACGAAAATAAACAGGAAGCAAGTGAGGCAAACACAGGAAACAGAGGAGGCAGGGGGTTGGGGAGGATGGAGAAAGAAGGGGAGAAAACTTGAGGCATTACCTGACCCATGACATAGAGAGTGCATAAGAATATTTATTGAGGTTAACAACAGAGAAGGACTTTAGACCCTGTGTGAAATGATGAGACCCCAGGTGAGTTCTTTGGAAGAGGACCTGAGGGGTATACTATGAAACGAGATTAATGGGTTAGCGAGGTCTGTTGAGCCTGAAGATAGATTTTATGGGGTTTTTTTTGTTTTTTTTCCCCCAATGTCACAAAGGTGGCTCCCTTTTCTCCTAGTTAGTTCACCGTGGTCAGTCGCTGAACACATAACCTGCTGCAGGGCACAGTATGTTCAGAACTCCAGTTAAAAATTCACCTTTGAGGAAGTTGTTTGAACCAATTCTTATCCTGGTGTCTATGAGTCTATGAGTAATGTAGACGCTTAGGTGAGGACTCACAGTTAATGCTAAGGAGCATAGAGTATAGCACAGAAACAGCACTGCATTAATGCAGGAATTTCCTTGCATATATTTCTTTTTATGTTTGGTCCTGGTTTGCTGCCAAGTCTATTTCACACTGCTGGCGTTGCAGCTAATAAAAAATGATTAGTCTAGTAGTATTTGTTAAAACAAAAGAACCGGCAACATAAGAGAAAGGAAGAAATCAATATAAAGTGCAACGGGTGCTGAGCCCCCCAGAGTCAAGTAATATAAAATAAAATCTTCAAGATTCACAACACAGTCCTCATAACACTTCAGCTTGCAGTTACATATATAAAACTTTTAATCTTGTATAGATGCAGAAAGACACATTTTAGCCTTTCCTCAGCAGTTTAGTCGATATTTATCACACACGATTAAATAGAAACTAATTTAATTAAAGTACTTCTATGTATGATCCATCATAGCACTAAGTCAGATTTAAATGCACTTCTTGAATGTTGTATACATTATGAATATGTAATTTTTAACGTTTAAAAAGCAAGAGTTTGAATGCATGGCTTACACGTTAGAAATAAACAGCACTGAACTAATGAGTGATAACATAAAGATATTAGAACGCTGATTTCCAATAAAGATATTTTTCTGCAGGATCCTCTTCTGTCTTATAAAAGAAACATTGTTGCTGCATGCCACAAAATACTTATTATTTTATACTCCTCATTGTTGTCCAGCTATAACGTTTCTTGACTGTCGATCTGTACATTTTGTAGGGAAAAAGAATCAAATGACTCCCACTTTTAGTTTTACACAAAGCCAGAGGAGAACAAAAGCCTGGCGTTAACAAGGTTGATAACCACTAAGCGATACCAGTATCTGGGGTTTTAGGTTTTTGTTGAGCCAGCTAATGCAAAGAAAGGCTGGCTATGTCAAACTTGCTTTGTAGTACACTCCTCAGTAAATGTCAGATGACAAAATCAGGATTATCCAGCAGGAAAATAAGGTTGGGTAGCAGTGAATTGTGCTGCTATGTCTGAATGCCATTCCTGTTCTGTCAGTCCAAACTAGAATTTGAGAGATTTTCAAACAAGCATTGAAAGCTCCAAATTCATGGCTGTCAAAATACAACTACATTAGAAAATTATTTTGGCACTTAAGGAATCATTGCTAGAAGATGAGCCTGGTATCAAGCTGTCATGCTATAACTTGTTTTGACAATCCACCTATCCTGCATGGTGAAACGGCCCTTTAAGTGTTTTGAGGTTCTCCGCAGTGAATTATCAGAAAACAGAGAAAACATTTATAGTAGCCCTGTTAGATGTTAATGCAGTTTTGCTGCGGAAGGTTAAAACCGGTTACTGAGAAACCCAAGCTGAACAAAAATGTGATTTTAAAAACTAAGTGATTAAATTGTTTTCTCTGGAGGGCTAGAAATGGAGACTTTCAGAAACACAGACGCAGGTGCTTCATTCGATTGGGTTTATCAGCCACTATGTGTCCAAAAGTTTTTGAAAATCTTTCAAAAATTATTGCAAACCAATTTCAAAATCACAAATTTCATTACCCCTGTAGAAAAAGAGGTTGCTTTAGATTTAGTGGTCTGTTATCGTGACTGACAGGTTTATTTAAAATTGAAATTTGATATTATCTGTAGGTTTTTTTTTTGAGTAATGATGGGACATATTTTTTTACTTTTACATTTTTAGAAGCAACTTCATCATAATAACCAGCAAGAAAATGAATAAGCAAAGAGAGAAGCTGACATCACAAGAAGCAATTTTTTTTTTTCCTGCAGTTACAGGACAGATGCAAAAACACAGTCATTATACCAAAATAGGCACATATGTACTTAGCAGGCTAAACCTAAGTGATTGCTTGAGCGTAATTAAATGCATCAAGGGTGGTTGCTGCTGAGCTATTCTTTTTCATGTTTCATATTTACTTTGAAGACTGAGCCCTACCACTGCTTAAACACAGGACATAGACCCTGGGTGTCAAACTCCAGTCCTCGAGGTCCGGTGTCCTGAAACTTTCACACGTGTCCCGCTACAACACACCTGAACAGAATTAGTAGGTCAATAGCAAGACTCTATTAAAATTAAAATAAATGTAAGTTTTTGAAAGACTTAACTTCTAAAAGTACTTTTATTGTTCATTCACTCATGAGCTGCTGTAACATGAATCAAATGGCTGAACTGCCACGTCAGCATGCAGTCAAGTTCTATAGAGTCTTGCTAATGACTCAATTTTATTCAGGTGTGTTGCAGCAGGGACACATGGAAAAGTTTTAGGACGCCTCCCCTTGAGGACTGGAGTTTGACACCTGTGACATAGACATTACCAGCACCAGTCAGAAAGTGGTCAGAAGTCACCGAAAGTCTCTGACTGCGGGACTTTCCTATCCTGCAAACGCTCACGTCTCCAAGAGGAAATCTCACAGTGTGCGTTCCTTCTGCAAGATGGAGCGGGGTCATAGATTTGCTCCAAGGCCATGATAGAGGATTCTACAATATATATTTAATGTGAAAGAGACAGACCACCAATGCCGCCTGTACTGTTCTTTACAGTGTTGTGTGTGAATTATTTAATGCTACAGTGGAGCCAGCGTTACCGTTCTAATCTGTTAAATTGACGGACAGCCTTCAGATTTTTTCCATTATTGTCAATGATGGAAAATGTCTTTTTAATACTCTCATACAGAGCTACATAAAAAAAAAGAAAAATAAGCATATCGCCATCTCTTGCAGTAATGATTGCGAATAAAATTATAACCTTAAACTTAAATGTAAAAAGTAAAGGAGGTAACAAAAGGAAATGGGCCACACAGTAAGAGTACGTTTTATTTAATTTATAGAAGGCAATCTCACACCACAGTCTTTGTAGGACAAAACAGGACAAATAAAACTCTATAAATCTTGTATGTGGCCTGAGATGTGTGAGCCAGTGGGAAATATACCAGCAAAACAAAACAATTTCAGGGAGATCACCTATCTCCAGCCAATTCCCTCACTAAATCTATTCAAGATGAATATGGTAGGGTGTGTTTGTCCAGTTGGAAAGGTTGTATAAACATAGTTTGTCCAAAAAACATGCAAAAATATGAATTTCCTTGGTTATCTCACCAAACAAATTGGAGTCTCAGCCTTTCATTGATTGCCCATGCTATATCAACCAAACCAACAAATGTTCCTTTTAAATTTGGTTGCTCTGTTAAGTTGTTTTGACCAGTGTTTTTGACTTTTCTGCTCTTATCGTTGCAGCTTTCACTGCACTCTATTTACTCCACATAAAAAGTAATAAAAATAAAGTAATAAAAGATGATCGCAAACTTTCTATGCACCCATTTGGAGGCCCTGTATAATATATCATTTCTTAGATTAATGCACTACCATCTCTGCCGTATTAAAATGCTGCCCTGTTCTCATCATCATAATTACTCTGCCATGGATAATATATGTGTCCTTTGCCCTTTTACTTCAGAGGAAGATAATATCATGCTTGATGCTCTGACTTTATTGGATCATGAATTTTGAGCTCTAATTGTGCATGCTATTTTTAATTAGCAAGTTATTATAAGGGGTTGCATCGCAGATGTGCATGGCACTCCTAGTACGGCACTTTTAGCCCAGAGTTAATGTATTTAGCAGAGACCATGACACCTAGAATACCTATTCTGGTGAATTGGCAAAGATGACACACCCAGTACACAACCACTCAGGCATGTCTGCTAATGCACTGGCTGGTAGTGATAAGGCTTTTGTTGAGCTGATGAGAGACCATTGGACTGTTCTGGCTCACTAACCCGCTAACTCACATGAACAACTTGAGGGAAGACACTGTGAAGTCTGCTATGATCTCATACCAGTCAACTTTAAAATCTGGACATTTTTGCTTCTTTTTTTTTTAATTGCTTGATTTCATTGCTGTTTGTCACTGAAACCGATTTTTTTTTTTCACAAACAGCTCATGCTCAAAAACATTTAATGAAATGAGTATAAAAGATCAGAAAGTGCTTGTGTGTGGGTACAATTTCAATATAATGAGCTTATACCAGGGAAGAATTGTGTGAAAGTTGTATGAATTATACACAGGGTTACATTTAGGCAACAAAAAGTCTTCAGCTAAACAAACATCTTGGTGCTAATTACAATTGCACACATGCATAGCTTGTGCTGATATTCTCTTACATCCCTTAAACCCACAACCCATAAAATCCATTCTTTGTCACAGATATCTTCATCTTCATCTTAAATTGTCTTCTGATTGTTAATGGGTAGAACATTAACAATCAGAAGACAATTTAATTGGAACAAAACCTGCAAACTGTCTCCCTACACATACAACAAAGAGTAGTTTTAATAACTTATTTAGCCTTTCCAAAAGGCATTTATTCCTCTATCATTGTTGAGAAGAGTGTAGCCAGGAGTGAAATACTAAATATATAATATTAAACCACATTTAATCAGTTCATTATACACATTTTAATCAAAAGAGCTGAGTCATGTATCACCTGTGACAGGGAAGCAAAAATTATGGCCATACTTCTTTCCCCTAATTCTACAGTCACACTAGGGAAAACAAGGGAGACCACTCCATAACCAGAACTGTGTGCAATAAGCTTCTGAACTTGTTGTCTTTTAAATGGTTGCTGTGAAGACAGAGAACCATTCTGTGGCCCCTCACAGAAAGTTGCTGCCCCAAAGCAACTTTGGGTTATCAGTCAGCACTAAAAGTGCAATAAGACAGTTTGCAACTGAATGGGCTCATGTTGACAATTACAAGCAATCTGTTTGCTAATCTGTTGCCATCTGCATACACAGAAAATCACATTAACTACTTATATTCAGAGTCCAGCCATAGACTTGTAACAAATTCCTCCACAAAAGATATGACAATTATTTAACTGCAAAATATAACTGGGGCGTAGCGACCTTGCTTTTATATAGAAATATAACCAGAATACAACCAGTTAGCAACCAGCTGAGATGAGTCCCTAATCACAAAAATGCTAATTATTATTATTATTATTATTATTATTATTATAAGTATTTGCAAAATGTGTCAAATCTCTTTGAGAGTGATTGCAGGCAGACTTTATTGGACAGAGATTGCTCAACAGGCAACCTGTGCAATAGCCCTAAGAGAAAGCGGTTGCCCAGAAGTAGAAGGTGCCACATGTACAATCTGTGTCTGACCAGTTGGTCATAGCAATTAGTAGCATCAATTTTTCCCAGTTCCAGGGAGGTTAGGCGCCTGTTTCACTTTAGTGTAACTGAGCCATAATTGTGGCATACTGTCAGTGTTGTTACATCAACATTATAGTTCTGTAATGTGGTGCAAACTCTGGTCTTGTGTATGAAAGTTGACAACCTCCATATGCTTAGTTTGTTCACTACATACTGTATAATGCACAGTGTTGGGCAAGTTACTTTGAAAAAGTAATTAGTTATAGTTACTAGTTACTTCTTCAAAAAAGTAACTGAGTTAGTAACTGAGTTACAATATTATTAAAGTAATTAATTACTAGGAAAAGTAACTATTGCATTACTTTAAAAAAAATGTGTAACCTCTGGGCTCCAGGGTATAATCGGCCGTTTTTGACTACTTTTGATTTGACCTCTACATTTCACCTTTAAAAACTATTTACCTCGCCTTGTTTGGTATCATTCTTTTCAGCACAACCTCACATGTCTGAATTTACTGTTATTTTTTCATTTTGACACACTGTATTTGATCTAGAATCAGACAAAAAACATAAAATCAGAGAAGAAAAAAGTTGTTTTTTACTGTAACGACCACGAACATGTTTAACGAATCATTTTCATAACTTGAATGCAAATATAAATTGTACATTTTAAAAACCTATGCACAAGTTTTGCAAACAACAAAGTTAAATGCAGCTATTTACCTAAAAATGCAGCCAAGGCGTTTTTTTTAACCATTTCAAACT
>VVHJ01046049.1:0-14994 GCA_015107715.1 Tylochromis polylepis
TCGGGAGACAGACACTATCTCTACTTTTAAGATTAGGCTTAAAACTTTCCTTTTTGCTAAAGCATATATTTAGGGCTGGACCAGGTGTCCCCGAATCCTCCCTTAGTTATGCTGCAATAGGTGTAGGCTGCTGGGGGATTCCCATGATGCATTGAGTATTTCTTCTTCAGTCACCTTTCTCACTCACTGTGTTAATAGACCTCTCTGCATTGAATCATACTTGTTATTAATCTCGTCTCTCCTCCACAGCATGTCTTTATCCTGTTTTCCTTCTCTCACCCCAACCAGTCGCAGCAGATGGCCGCCCCTCCCTGAGCCTGGTTCTGCCGGAGGTTTCTTCCTGTTAAAAGTGTGTTTTTCCTTCCCACTGTCGCCAATGTGCTTGCTCATAGGGGGCCGTATGATTGTTGGGTTTTTCTCTGTATGTATTATTGTAGGGTCTACCTTACAATATAAAGCACCAAATCACTGTTGTTGTGATTTGGCACTGTATGAATGAAATTGAATTGAACTGAATTATCACACCAGCAGCAGATGCTTGGATTGAATAAGGTAGGGTGAATCCACAGATACATGCTCATGAAGCAAAATTCTGAGCTAACCATCTTAAAGCCACCTTTATTGCACAGTGACAACAGACAGGAAAGAAGTGAGAGAAAGAGAGAGAGAAGACACAGAGCAAAGGGCTGCAGGTTGGACTTAAACCTGGGCTGCTGCTTTTTGGCCACGCGGAATGAGACTGCCTGCTCACCTGCTGAGCTAAACTTGCAAATCCATATAGACCTTGTTTTATTTAAGATTTCGTTTTTTGTTTTATTTAGCATTTTTGATTTACATGTTTGCCTTGGAGCTTATCCAAACACAGTTGCTTAATTTTGGCCATAAGTATTGAACCTGAACAAACAGGAAGGAATGTTGTGGATTTCCTCGTCTCTCTGTTTTTCCCGACCCTGTAGATGACCTCAGGGTACCTGCTTGAGTGTCTCTCCTTCACCTCTGTGGAGGTTCCAAGGATAGCCATGGCTCTTTTCTCTAATCCTAAGACAGGATCTCACTGTTCCTTTTTAGCAAAAGAGTTGTGTCCTCCTCATCAGGAAGAGACTAGACTGACAGAAATGTACTCCCTGCAGGAGAAAGACTACCAGAACTGAGTGACCACTTCCAGTGGCCATTCTCCCTGACTCGACACTATTCTTGATATTAAGCATGCTATTCAAATTATTTCTGCTTTACCATGCGACTCTCTTAAATGAATTCCCACATGAGAGCAGTACTGGTTTTAAAAGATTTCACCCAACATCCCGCAACTAAACCAATCAAGTCACTCTTATTGGATGTATGAGTGAATTGCTCTCTCTGTTTTCCTGCTGTCAGTGTTTTCCTGCAATGAGAAAACTACAGCGCTCCATTAAAGGTTTTAGCCGGCACCAAATAAGATCACCAGAGGGAAAATAACAAGCAGTAAGAATAAAACATAGCTATTCAAATTCCCACAGATTAATAAATGTTTAATATTCAAAACATATTTGAGGGTATCTGAACTTGGGCTGTTAAGCAAGAATTACATAAACTTAGATATGAAGTATTTGACTTCCAGCTGGCAGCTCTTCTCCCACTAAAATGCATTGTTTTGACATGACTGGAATGATGTGTGATAAAGCTAGCATGTACAGGATCTCCGGTACTGCTTAAATTCATGTGCTGGTGGCTTCAAGAGATTTTAACAGGGCTTGGAGGCTCTCTCAGCCTGTCTTAGCCTGCTTAACTACATTCTCCCCTGGGATCTCAAACTCAGTACTAAATGTTTTACTTTCACAGCTGGTTTTCTGTCCTTTTATTATTTTAATAATAAAACAACACTGTGCTTTATGATTTAGAATTCATGCTTAATCATATTGTGTGTGTATGTTGATACGGTCACTGTATGGTCAGTGTATGATCACCACCCAAAGGCCCATTCTGAGCTACAAAACCCTGACTCTTCAAGTAGCTTGACAACTAGAATACCAAAACCAGCATTTTCTCCAGTAAATGTACCCATAAGTACTGTAAATGAACTCTTATAGAGATCTTACTACAAAGAGCATTTCTGACCTGCTACAGGTCAAAATCTTGCGCAAGCCCTGTTTATAGTGATAAGTGTTAAAAACCTACCTTCAGCACTAAACAGTGCTATTAGAATTCAAGTCCATGACCACACACGCCTCAGACTTTCCACTCCCTCCTTTTGAGCCACACAGGTTTGAGTTCCTCATGAAGTCTTTGGGCCTTAGTTGCTCTATAACACTGAGGCTATTTACAGAGACACGTTTATCTGCATCCAACACAAGCAACTCTGTCACCCCATCACGCACGTCAAACTCTCATTTGCGAGACTTCTTCTGAAGCGCTTTAGCATTAGAAAACATGCAACTCTTATCTGAGGGCTTTTTGCAAAATTACAGGGGGGATTGTTACAACATAAAAAAGACTGAGCATTTATAGTTGATACGTTTTACAAATCTGGGCCTGCCAATTCACCAAACTATTTGTTTATATATTTAAAAATACTCATTAGCATTAGTAATTTACTCATATAAAAAAGAGCAACACACTAACTTATACCATCGACAGTAAGCATCAAAACGATTATTAACCATTTCTTTAACAATATAAACAGTAATAAAAAACACCAAATAACTATTTGCTATGGAAGGATAAAGTGAATCAGTGGATTCACACTTCCTCTTTGTGTGTTGTAGTCAGTACTTCTTTGTTGCAGCCAGTTGGGTAGTCATGTTTGTTGTTAGTCCCTGCATTCGAAGCTGTTTGCCCTCCACGTTTATTAAGAAACTATCATGTACAGATATACTCCTGAACATTCAGCTGGAGGTGCAGATTGTTCTCCTCTGAAACAGTTTTTCAGGTGCAAAGACGTTGCAGAGCCCTGCAAGCTGCTAAAGACTTCCAAGTTTGGTCCTGTTTGCTTTAGACTTAGATTTTTGTGCTCTAGTATAACATATAGTGGTTCTGAATGATTTAAAACATGTATAAGTGTAAAATAAAGACCCTGTGCAGCAAAGCTGAAAGTAGTGCACATCTTCAGAATACCATCAACGAACCAAAACTCAAAAACCCAAATTTTGACAAAGCATCAGGGAGCACCTTAGGTTCAAGTTTTGGTCAGGTTTTTATGTTGTTCTCTAACAAATATCTCTCTTTCTTTCTCTAATCTAGTCTTGTGGGTCCTGTATTGCAAACTGCCATCACTAACAGGAAAGAATAACCTTTGAAATATAAACATAATTATGAAAAAAAAAACATGTATTTTATAATATAGTGAAAGTGGAATCCCAAACAGTTACCTTACTCACTGATTGCGTGTGAGGTATGTGGTTGCACTTACCTTACTAAACTGTGAAATACTTTACTCATTACATTAACATATCATCTTCAGATTAAAAATGAATACTCATTGTTTGTGTGCATTGATTCAGTTCTATTGTGACTTTTGACAATTTTGGCATAATTCTATTTGATAATGCTGTCAAACTATCTGCATACACTGAGGTGACAATCATGCAGCTCTAACCCATTAGGGAATGGGCGAGGCACTTTGGAGGTGTCCTGTGGTGGCAGCACATCCAGTCGGTCCTTAGAGTTGCAAAGTGGGGTCTTTGAGCAAAGAATCCTGTGGATGCTTAGATTAAAAATAGGCAACACGCTGGTCTCTTTGTCATGTTCCTGAATCATTGCTTCATAGTTTTTGCAGTTTGGTGGAGCACAGTGTCCTGTTGAAGAGACTGCTGTCTTAAGGGAGTGTAATGGATAAGTCTGGTTTGCACCACTATTTTAGATACACTAGGTGTGGCTCCACAGTATAGTGGTTTGCACATTTGCTTAGAAAATGAAAGGCTGCTGGTTTGATTCTAGCTGGGGCCACAATTACAGGAAAAGCATCAGATGTAGCATGTTATGAAATCAAAACATGTGGAGCTGACCCCATGTGCCTAGAAACTAGGTACAGCTGCTCTCTTATGTATTAAAACAAACACTGCTGGCATTAAATTGAACTTGAGCACACTATTAAACCAAATACCCTAAGAAAGCCATTTGATTTGTTGTCTTTGCAGTATTTTCAATTCAATGATAGTTTGAAATGACTCGCAGATTATTGCACCTAGTTTTTATTTACATTTAACACAGCAACCCAACTTTTAATAGAAACAAGGATGCACTCCTAACAGTATTTTGACCTTACCCTGCTGTTTTATCAACTTCAGTAGAAGATTTTAATACCTCTTTAAACACTGTCAATAAAACTAACAAAATCCTTTTTACGCTGGTCTGGGTCCAATTTACACTCTGGTTTGAATTTTCCTCAATAATTCCCTGTCACTCTCACTGGTACTGTGTGCCGCTACATTGATTCCTACTAAAACTTTGAACTTCTTGTTCATACAGCTGAATACACCGGCCTTGAACGTTTTACTGGACACACAAAGTAAGCTGCTCCAGCCACAGTAAGGTTCGAATAATGTCATTACTGCAAGCAAATAACAGTTAGTCAGTACAGGATCAGTTTGACAAACAGGTTGTTAAATAAGCTGAATTCAGACAGGCTGTTGGCATTTTATCCTCATTAAGAGAGAACAGCAGACACATTGAACATTAGCTACTTTATTCTAAAGAATATGTTTGCCTCATATCATCACTTATTAAGTTGTGATTTCATTAAAAAGGAAAGCAAATTTTCATACATGTACATAGATAATGGATTGGCATTTACACAGTTTTTCCAGTCTTACTGACCAGTCAAAGTGCTTTAGACTACAGTTTTAGACTATATATACTACTCAAAATTTAGTAATTCTCATTCTAAAAATCCAAACTGTGAAATATATTATTTATTAGACATAAAAGGGGCAGATTCAGATTACAAATTTAGTGTTCCAGCCCTTCTGGGCTATCATTGAAAATCAATCCTCTTCTTTATTGTGAACAGAATCTGATAGCGCACAATGTATCTGAGAATCTAAGACAAGATAAGAGAAGTTAAGATATAGTTGCTGCAGAGGGTGGTCAGGATTATCCATGATGTGCAGCCGTTTGTTCAGTGACCTCCTCTCCACAACAGCTGTGTCCAGTTTGCAGTTAATCACGGGGTCTGCTGGTGTCACCAGCTCTGATGCTGCTCCCTCAGCAGACCACAGCAAAGTACAGTGCACTTGCCTGAACAGACTGATAGAAAACATTTTGCTGCATACACACACTGCCTGCTCAGCCCCTTCTTATATCCAGCCACTTTGTCTGTCTTTCAGTCTAGAGTGCTGCCAATGTGGGTCTCGAGGTACTCCTCCACCACACCAACCTCATGTTAGGTGGCAAGGAACTGAGCCTGGAGAGCTAACAAAAGAATATTAGCATTAGCCAGTATTCGAAGGCCTGGCTGCCCTCCACTTATAACTAACTTGCTGCTATTTCACAGTGAGCAATATTCTGGTACCTGGTTCAGCTGCATCTCCATAGTGTAGGACAGCTAATGCAAAAGCTCGTTTATGCATGAATGTGTGTTTCCTCAGATGTTAGGCTAGGCAGAAGCTGAACTTCAGTTAGAAAAAGTCTGTGAGCCTGTCTACTGAGCACAACAATTACAGCAAAACGGTGTTTAGTTTGGGGGGGGGGTTATCCCATTTCAACATGAACTACATTATCATAAGAATTTAAAGATGCTGCTTCATTAAAGTATTTTTCAAATATGATTTAACTGGAATTCAAACTCACTAAACTGCTGTCAGCTAAACTGAACATCAATGTCACGTTAGGTCTCAGCTTGAATAACAGTGGTCATAATAACATACATTACTTCAACATGCATAATATTAAATACTTTTTCATCCCTTAGGTAAAGAAGATGAAGAAAAATATAATTGAAAAAATATATATTTTAATGATCAATTCAAATCTATGAGAGAAAAATCTGGCTTCTCGATAGGACTTGCTGTAAGTTATGACTGGCAAAAAGCTAATCCCTGTTAAATGTGTGACATTCAGTCTCCTAATTAAGGTGTTTTATTCCTGACATGTGTGTTATAAACCATAAAAAATGGAACAATTCAGAATAACTCACTTTGTCGTATTAACAATGCCTGAGCCTCAACAGTCATTACAGAGCCATACATTCACACGTGATGACTCACAATGAGTTTCTGGCAGAGCTGAGAGACAACAGTGGCACAGTGCCTTAAGCAATGAGCCTCATTTCCATTTGGTTTTGTGATTTTTCTGAACAAGCTACATTCACCGGCAGTATAGATTTTATACTAAGAAAAAAAAATGTGATCGTGCATTTTGTTTGCATCATGGTGGCCCAGGTTTACACTGCCCTGATAGCTCTTCTTTTGAATGAATGTTATCTTGAGGGCCAGAGCATGACTCGAATCCAAAATGCTGATTGCCATGCTACAAGCTTTTTCCTGTGTGAGAAAGCTTGTTTTACTGTGACAGCCCAAGCTAAACTCACTCCACAGCCACACCAATTATGTCTGCTAGTCATCATATTGCACATATAAATTTTACTGGCAGGTGTTCAGGTGTAGTCGTCACAGAGCAAACGGAAGCAGCACAGCCATTTTTATCCACATCACGTGAATCTTTGCGTTATTTTGATGTGTTTAATTTTCAAAAGGTAAAAAAAAAAGCAGTGGCACTGTTATTGTGGCAAAGATAACCTTTAATGTGAACTTGTTGTTGCCAGGCTTTATTAGAGGAAATAAGGTTGTAGTTCTTAGATCTAAAGATAACTATGTACAGTAGATGGATTTATATTTCTCTTATAAAAAGACTTCCTTCATTAAAAAAGAAGAAAAAAAGCTTTTTTTTTCCCCTTTTGTCTCTTCAGCACATCTTAGTGGGCTTTAATCAAATGTCAATTTCAGAGCGCTTGGCCTTGTTGTTCCCTGACTTTCTGTTTCACAGCTGAGTTCTAATTTTACTTCAGTCCTACAGGATTACCTTCATCTATTTAATGGCTTCCTGATTGTGTGTCGAGTTCTTCTGTTAGCTTTATTAAAATTTCATTTCTGCGGTAATTAAGCAAAGCGGCACTTCTTTTCTTAAGGGGTGCTTGGGCTGTTGAATTGTAGGCACGTTAATTAAACGTGATGGTCTTGTAAATAAAGCAAGCTGTGGTTTAACTGCAATGTTGGCATAGTGTCCAGAAAAAAAAAAAGTTGGGAGTTTGTGGCATATTAATACAGCTAGCTCTATAGAGACTCGGAGAGATGCTTTCTTATGTTTGTTGATAATTTGATCCATAAAAAATAATTCTGTCATAGCTGCCTGGAGCAATACTCGAGTTGACAATGTGTGGCGAGCTCAGCTTTCTGCGTACTTCTGGAATGAAGGCGTATCCTTTCAGTAAAGACCTTCAGCTGACAGTCAACTTACCTACTAAAACCTGAATTGTTCGTTCCCTCCCTAAAAACAAGCCTCCTGACAGTGAGGGAGAGTAAGCCATTGTTATGGTGCAGGCAGCTGGAGCAAAAAGTCTGGTGCAGAATGCAAATGTAAGAACTTCTCCACCAACAGAAAAGGTGGAGAGGGAAAAAAAAAACAGAAAAAAAACAATTTCTCAGCTTTAGTTGTGAAGACAGGTCATCTGTCTTCCTCCTCTGGGCCAAGACGATAACATCTGTTAGCACATATGGCACATCAGGAAAGCACAGGTTTGTAAATCTAACAAAAACAGTGACAACAGGGATGGCGAATGGAGGACAGAAATCATATGCTGATTAGAAGCAGATCTATACATCACTCGTACTGTCACCATGCGTGCGTATGCTCTGCGTATATAGATGCATCTTTGTAAGTGTAATCACAACCTGACTGCTGCCCAGCCTTGCTTTGAACATGTATGTATAACGCCTTCTTTAAAGGCAGGGTGTTAGATATCAGTCCTTTTGAATTAAAGATGCCTTCCGTTCTGTTTGATGAGACATTCATGTGAGAAATGGATGCTCATGGATCTTCAAATCAAAGTGAGATTGGAATCATAAGGTAGATTCTCTAGTACTAAAACCAATCTATATGGAAACACCAAAGCCTTGCCTGTCTGAAAGTGGATTCAATCAGGACCGCTTGTTCAAAACCTTTTTATGGATTCTGTGGACAGGATGTGTTATGAAGTCCTGTTAGATAAATAGTAATGGCCTCCACCTGCCACCCTGCACTGGCATTCACACAGCCTAATGGCCATATGTTTTGAGACCAGCAGATGCTCATTTAACCTTCTATCGATGAGCCACAGATTCACAGAAAAGTCCATCATAGCCAAATACCTTATGTTCAGGGATGTGCCTTCAACCTACCACGGTGTTTAGACTTATCTTAAAAGAGGGCAAAGTTAACCCACAGGAAATATTTAGAAAAATGTATTAAACCTTCATTAATGTTAAGTCTCCTAAAACAACTGAACTATATCAGCAGAAAGAAAATAACTGTCACTAAAGAAAGTTCCATACAAAGACTTTTGCCTTTTAAAGCATAGTTTTAACTTGTCCCCATTGTGCCAAACAAATTTCTAAACATTAAGATGCATGTGTGCAGCTCCTGCTGTCGACTGCATTGTAACTTTACCTTAATTATAACTATACATTGTCACAAATACTTGTGCACTGAAGTCCATAATCTGTCACTTCAAATAAAAGGTTTGCCGTTTGGCCTGTTTCTGTACTATAAGAGAGTGTAAAGTGTGAATGTGTAGCCCCGGATACTACATTGCTGGAGATCCTATGGTTTGGATCACTGGGAGTCCAAGAATTCCTGGCTTTTTGTATTACCAGAAACTACTATGTAACCCCCACAGACATTTTCCACTCCTAGATCCTAGAATGTTGTGCACCTCCAAATATCAGAGATTTTCCCTTGATTTCACATCATTTTGCATCCCCAGATCCCTGACAACATTCATTCCTATCTATCATTAAACCCTGAGGTACTGTGCAGCCATAGAGACCACTGTGAACCCTTAGATTCCTTATCACTCTGTATCTGCAGTCAGCACTGTGCAGTCTTATTCTATTCCCACAAGTTTTTCTATTGCTGCATGAGTAAATGCTGTATGAAAGTTGAAATATGAGTAGAAATGAAATGATATGAAATAATTTGTGGTACTCAAACCCCCCCACAGGCTTTTGTATTGCAGATTTGATGGACATTTTGCTTCCTGTTGTTTAGAAATTGCTTTATGTCCTATGTAAAATAGACTGAGCATTTCTCTGTGTTAGCTCGGCAACAGATTGGTTACCTGTCCATGGTGTACCACACCTCTTGCCCCATGGCAGCTGGGATGGGCTTTAAGTGTGTTTTTTTCAGTTTTACAGCTTTTCCTACTGATAAAAAATTCATACATACTACATCAAAGTAATTAAGTAATAGATGAACACTTAAATTACAGAAAAGTTTCTGATTTTTCATTATATACAATAGAAATGTCAATATTCAGAAGTTGGTCCACACAGTTAAAAAAAACCAAAACCAAAACAAAGTAAGAAAAAACATTTTAAAAAGAAAGAAAAGAAAGAAATAACTTTCTTTTATTATTAGAGGACAGTTTGGGCAATGAGCTACTTTTTAAGTCATTTTGCACATTTATTACTTACAATTTAGTCCCAAAGCATCGTGCTGACAGATTTCTTCCATTTACTGTAGATGCATTTGATGTGACATGATGTTGAAATCGTACTTTTATCTTCTTATGTGAAGACAAATGGAGGATTCAATGTGCAGTTAAAGTTCTTTACACTGACAGAGAGGGGAATTTCACTGGTCTGACCCACTTAAGGTCAAAGTGGGTTGTATGTGGCTCATGATGTAAAATGAGTTTGACATCCCTGCTCTAGACCCTGTCTCTAGACCACTTTGTTCCATGGATCTCAGATGACTATATGTGTAACAGCCATTGTGAATTCCACTGTAATAGCATCCCTTTAGCTTTCTAATGTTATGCTAGTAAAATAAAGGTCAATTAAAATGATGGTATACAGTTCTGCAGTTACCTGCAGAATTTTTTTTGATGTTCACTGATACACAATAGGAATGAACCAGCAATGCAAATAGTGAGAGCTCACAAGTGTGGCAAATACTTGGTAGGTTTGAAACTCCATAAGAAGAAACACTGACAGAAATAAGAAGTATTTTTCTGTAGACTTATTCTGGATTAAAGGACGTTTCATTTGTTTACCACGATTCCGCCCACAACTGATAATCGAGGTAACAGCATACAAAGGAGTGTCAGTATGAGGATTATGAGTTTGCATGGCTGAGTAAAAAAGAGGTAAGAAGCTATAAAAGAGTTAAGGTAATCTGGGTGTCTTGTTATTGTCTAAACTTGCAGTGTAAGCGTTTCATTTTGGAGCCAATAAAAACACTTTGGTTTGTACATGCTGCATTTGAGAGTTTTTAAACTCCTGTAATCTCAGTGTTACCTTATTCATTTCTATATTTATTTATTTATTTTACACACTGAGTCTTGCATTGCAAATCTTAGGTGCTTTGTTTTTCTGGAGTATGGAAATAAATACAGTATCTTTTACTAAAAATTGTTTTATCAGTTTGCATAAACTGTCACAGATTTTCTAGACTCATGATAAAAAAAAAGTATAACAGCATGATGAAGCTACTTTACAAGCCACTCTGTTTCACTGCCATTAAAGAAACTCAGGACAGCAGTTCATAGTCACCTCCTATTTGCATTGTTTGCTTGCTACAAATGGCCAACACATATGGGCATCTTACAATATACAGATTTCCACTGTACTGAACACAAAATATGGGAATATAAAGCTCATAGAAATCAGTCGAATCAAATGGAAATAAAACTAGAGCGTCAAAGCACCAGCTCCTGGTTGATAGAGCAGTAAACCAAGATTCCAGACCAGGCAGACCAACCTGAGCACCGCCTGGATTAACTATAAGAAACCCTACGACTTAATGCCCCAATATGGGTACTGGAAGGTTTGGCACTGTATAAGTCTCGTATTGCGCTAATAACATTCATTAAGACCTGAATCTGGAAGACAACTCTGAACACCAGCTATAAGGCAAGTCACAATCAAGTGCAGACTATATCAAGGTAACACAATACCACCGCAGGTGTTCTACATAGGCCTCAACCCTCTAAGCCAGCTCATTGCAAGGAGTGTACACAGATATAGATTCAGGACTGGAGTGATCCACCTCACCAGAATTTAAAGCAAGGGTGTTAGGATGTCATTCAGACTCAATAAGTGTGGCTAAATGGTTGCAAAAAGAGCTAAGTTGACCTGGATTGAAGAGGAGGAGTTGCACAAAGGTAGAAAAGCAGATATGTAGGACAGCCACAAATACCCGGGTATTCCACAGGCCAGCGGGGACAATGATAAAAATGCAGAGAAGTCACCCACACCAAATAACTCCAAAAGACAGGTGCTGAAAAACCAGCTTAATGGTAGAAATAAGATCCAAGCTTTCAATGCATACATCCTACCGGTCAACTGATACACAGCTGGAATAATAAGATGACCAAAGGAGGAAATGGATCTCACTGATGTCAAGACACACAAAGTTCTGAACAAGGGAAAGAGGGAGGGTGACAGTTAGTGACTACTAGAGCCACAATCCATGATCGAGCAAGGAACATCTGCAAATACATCAGTAAGATGACCCCCTGAGATGAACTGCTCCAAGAATGTTCCAGCTGAAGACAGATGTGGATGAGGAACAGGAAGAGGATCTATCATGGACAATCGAGCCCCTGCATGAGATGTACATTCGACCGATAGAGGGACTGGCTGACATTAAGTAATCCTACCAATAGCTAGAAAAGTCCACCCAAAAGGAAAGCACAGCATAAGAACAGGTCCCAACACACCAAGGGTCCTGAGCTCCTGTGGGACTTCAAGGTCTAGACAGACAAGCAGCTGCTAGCCAACCAACCAGACACAGCACTGGTTTACAAGGAGCAGAGGATCACAGTTGTGATAGATGTGGAGTGATGTGAACAATATCAGGAAGAAGGAGCATGAGAACATAGTGAAGTAGCTGTGGCTGAAGGCCAGCAATAAGTACTCACGCATGCAGCGGTCAAACTTCAAACCAGTTGAACTGTGACGTACCTTCACATGACCAATAGAAACAAAGCCTACAGCTGCGCTCAAGTTCAACCACATGATGAAGGAAAACATTGTTGAATTATCCGAATTAAGTGAACTTTCTGACAAAGGTTTACATGAATATATAGGGACCTCCAGAGTCTTTTCAACGGCTCTGTGGAAAGCAGTTTTGTGGAAATGACTTCATTAGTTGGGACAGTTACAAAGTTCTTCTTTATGAATGAGCGATATGTTTTTTTTATTAAACATTTAAACATAATACAACACAAACTCTTGCAGAGGATATAAAGTCTGAGAGATACATGTTTTGAAATAACAAGGAGAGCAGGTGCATCTAGTACACGTAGAGCGGCTGCAAAAAAATGACGTACAAGCAGAGCGCAGCAGCCAGCGCAACACAAAATTTGGGTCAGTGCAGTGCATGCCACGTCCTATGTGAAATGGCTTTTAGGAGCTGTAACCCCCCAAAACTGGAAGAGTGGACCAGCAGATTCCAGGCACAACATCAGAGATCTCTTTCCAGAAGAGTGCAGTCCTAGGAAGAGCTAAGATACACCACAGAATCCTCAAGCTCTCAGGCCTGTCCCTCTCACCCCTTGGAGAGTGGTACGTGTGTGTTCCTCAAGCTTGTGTCCTTTCCCCTAACAATTAAATCTTGGAAAGTAAATATAATTGTCTTAAAGTAGCTTCTAAAAAGGACTTCCAGCCTAACATAAATTATACACATGTATTATATCAATTTGATAATCCATTACATTCATTAGAATAAATTTCTTTGTATAATAGTGTAGTTTACTTCATGTCTGTCTATTCTGAGCAGCTATGTGAAAAGTGAAAATGACTATGTATACACGGCACAGACAGCTTTTTTGGACAGATATAATCTGCTACATTTCACATGGAGCTAGAGCAGGAACACATTACAGAACTCAATCATTTCTAAGGCAGGTGTGTGACGGTGACATGCACACTGCATTAACTCTGCTGCAGTTAGTTCATGGCTGTTGACGTATAGAAAGAAAAATGTTAAAAACACTTATGTATCCAAGTATCCTAACAGCTTAGGAAGAACTAATGATTAATATGGAATCAAAGGACCAGCACGCCCTAATTACACCAACAGTTTTACTTGATGGGATGGTTTGGATTTTACTAAATGTTTATGTACAGAATATGTACAATGGCATGAAAAAGCATTTCTCCGCTTCCTGATTTCTGAGCTTTTTTTGTATTTGTCACGTTTCAGATCATCATATAAATTTTAATATTACACAAAGATAACCAGAGTAAATATACAATGCAATTTTGAAATGATGATTTCAGTTATTGAGGGAAACACGCTATCCACACCTACTGGGCAGGGTCAGTATCTGGTTCCTTGGACAAGATACTGAAATACAAGTTCCTCTCTGATACGTTCAGTGTGAATGTTAGTTTACGTTCACAAAACATTTAGGTGTAGAAAAATGTACTTGTGTGAATGAGAAGTGTTGTATAAAGGGCTGTGAGTGCTCATATAAGAACAAGTCCATTTCCCATTGAAATATCTCTTTTTAAAATACAAGTTAAGCATGTTTGTTTTTTGGTTATTATCACATACCAACATTAGGGTATTCCACAAAGTCATCAAAGACTTGCAGGTTAGGTTTTGTTAGTCTTCAAAACTGAGCAGGTGTGTATGTAGCTTTTCTATGCAGCTTGCAAAGAAGACGAAATATATATCTGTAAATATCACTGTTGCATGTATATATCATATACTTGATACATATCATACAACAAGTCTTTATAAACAACCAAGTTTTGTTATCTGACTATAACTGATGGTATAATGAAGCTATTCAGAATAACAAGATAAATTAACATGTATGTATCATGCATTAAAAGTGCCACAGGCCTGTGATGGGGTAAGTTTTTGCTAGTGTATTTAATTCTCTGAGTTATCAAAATTCAACTTTTTAAATAATCTGTGAAGCACAAATGAAAGATTAATGAATTTATGAACTTCATAAATTGTATTTAAGAACTAGACTAAAAATGGCTGACGTGGTTATGTCTGGCCATTTAATAGCATCTGTCATTCGCACAATGTTTGTTCATGAAAGCAAGCAAGCAATTTATTTATATAGCACTTTCAGACAACTCCCAGCTGAAAACAAAGTGCTGTACACTTGACATGCCAAAAACAATACATTTAAAAATAGAAATAAAATTAAAATATAAAATGTAACATGATAATCAGAATTAAATTAAAAATAATAAAATCAGCTCAAATAGCAAAGATAAAATAATATAAAATGATAATTAGAATTTAAATTAAAACAGTAAAATCAGCACATTAAATTGAGTTAAAACAGTAAAAATCAGGGTCAAACTGTGTCATAAGCCAAAGAGTAAAAATGGGTTTTAAGACGTGTTTTAAAAGTGGACAATGAAGGGGCCTCTCTAATATGCTGGGGCAGATTATTCCAAAGGTTAGGAGCAGCAATAGAGAAGGCCCTGTCCCCTCTGAGCTTCCTCTTGGACCTGGGTACCTCCAGGAGCAGCTTGTCAGCTGACCTGAGAAACCTAGAGGGTGAGTAAGGATGAAGAAGCTCAGAGAGGTAAAGGTGGGGCAAGACCGTTTAAGCATTTAAAAACAAACATTAGAATTGTAAAATGAACTCTGTGAGATACAGGCAACCAATGGAGTGAAGCTAGGATGGGAGTTATGTGCTCTCTTTTGCGAGTTCTGGTTAAAAGTCGTGCAGCAGCATTTTGAACCAGCAGCAGACGAGAGAGAAGACACTAACTCCAAAATACAGAGCATTACAGTAATCCAAACGAGATGAAATAAAAGCATGGATTACTGTTTCAAAAAGCAGCC
>VVHJ01046050.1:0-12397 GCA_015107715.1 Tylochromis polylepis
CTCCTTAGACATGAGACAGGGTGGGAAATATTTTAATGTGGAACTGCATAGAACATGTGTTGCATTACAGTTATTTATGTGATACATATTTACAGCTATTTAAAGGCTTTCTGTGTGGAAACAGCTTATCCACCCACTCTCACACCAACATATCATGATTCTGGATTAATGTCTTGGTTTCAGGTCACAACATCAGCACAGTGTCGGCTTGGGTGAGACAGAAGAGTGGTTGTTGTTGTCACAGTCCACGACAGCCCAAACGTCTGAGTGTCACAGAGTGGGCCTGTGTTCAGGTCACTGTGCCCCATCGGTTGAATTCTACTTACATACTTTTACAAGTGTAAGTAAAACTACATATATAAGCTGGTCACTGATAAATTATTGTTGTCAGGGTCTGGGTCTGTGACCCAGGGCTTTGTATTTTTGATTTTCTTATGTTAAGTTGGTGATTTAAGTTCTTGTGTTATTATTAGCTAGGATTTAGTTGAGTTTTATTCTGGTTTTTGTTTCATCCATGCCTCCTTGGTTATGTGTCATGTTTCCTGTCCAGTCTGTCATGTGTTTCATGTCTACATCGCGCCATGTTTCCTGTTTTATTTTGAAAGTCTTGTGTTTCCATGTTCAGTGTATTTTGTTTTACTTCCCCTGTGGCGTCATGTTCATTTGTGTCAGCTGTGTCTCCCAGGTGTTTCCACTTCCCTCATTACCCTCCTGTGTATTTAAGTCCTCTGTCGTCCTCTATTCAGTGTTGGGTCATCTGTTTGTCTTGTGCCCGTGCCTGTCATAGTTGATCTTAGCTAATTAGATATTTCCACTGAAGGTTGATCAGATATACCTAACAAAGTGGCCAGTGAGTGTATATGTGCACCAGAAGATAAAGTTTTTACAGAGACTTAAAATATTTGAATACAAAAACATAACTGATGCTACTTTTGTGATTTTATTCGGTTGCTATTATGATGCTGACGTATTTTTTTCAGTTTATCCAAGAGACAGATTTTCTTTAAACAGCTGTCAGTTCATGTGTTGAAATATATGTCAAAGTTTATTTGCAGACGCGGGTATTGCTTCCTCCATGGATTTTGCTTCTAAATGGGGTTCTGAGTAGGGTTTTGTTTATAACAGTACAATTTTAGGTTTTATCACTGATATTTGAGATTGTCCTCCCTCAGAACACGTTGCCATACACTGTTTGTAGTTTTATAGTTGTTTTTAATCTTAAACACCTTGACAACCTACAAAATGGAGCTTTGTTTAATGTATTTAACATTGCACAGCGTGTGTTTTGACCCAAAATATAATCCTTTTCTAAATCTTGCCAAGCAGTTTAAATTTTGTGGTCAAAAGTCAGCTGTAACATTTGTGATTCCTGCTCCCTGCCTGCCCTCTGATTTTTTTCACTCCCTTGAAGTGGAGGCACTCCTGCACTGTGTGCCGTTTCAGTGGTTCTTCCGTGGGTTGCTTTAGATGTCAGGAACAAATATACTGTGTAGCTGGAGGCCTAATTTGTGCAGTCATTGACTCAGTCACTCACTTGCCTCTTCAGTCCCACCTACCCTGCTGCATTACCTGATGTTTCCTGACCCTCTTCTCACCTGTTTTCACACTGCTCATCAGCCCTCTTCAGTTTATGCAGTACATTCCCACCCTCCTACCTCTTGTTGCTACAGCAGAAACCAGAATGTCACCGTGTATTTACAGATTCAGATTTCAGCTCTCAGTTCTTGCTTGTTTCTCTGAACTCTGCCTGTACTTTGGATTCTGCCTCAGCCTGCTCCCGTGTTGTGTTTTCATGCTTCGTTGTTTTGGAACAGTTAACCTCCTTTTTGTAAGCAAAGCTCACTTTTTTTTCTTTTTTCTTTTGCTTTTACCAGCTGCCTCCTGTGCCATGCTCTTGGCTCCTCTGAACACAACCCTGAAACGCAGGATAATGGTGGCCACAACATGAGGTTTTTTTTCCTCCCTTTTATTCCCATAGCAACCAGTAAGTCAGTGGTGTTTTTAGTGCAGCATGGGATGTTGTGTGAAAATAATTATATTGCATGAGACACGATCCCCTTTGTAGACGAGGGCCAGAAATGCTCACTTATTAACGCTACACAACTTGCGAAGGTCACTGTGAAATCTTCAGGGCAGGAATCTTTTACATAGGTGCACACAGATCAGCCACAAGATGAAAACCATTGACTGGTGAAGTGAATAAAACCGATCCTCTCATTAAAATGCAGCGTTCTGAAGGAAGACCTCAGGTCCTGGTATTCATGTGGATGTTACTTTAACACGTAACACCCACCTAAACACCCATCCCTGTGCTCTGAAGGCAGCAGCCTCTCTCAGCAGAATAATGGCCACAGTCCCAAAAACTGCCTCTAACAGCATGACTGAGATTAAAAACTCCCCAGATCCCAATATGAGCTGCCAAAACAAACCCAAGAAGAGGTCCTACTGTACAGTCCAAAGGACTAAAGGGTCCGCTGCAAGTGTCCCAGAGCCGGAGACACGAGGACCTGCACATTGTTAGGAAGCTGGTTTTAATGTTGTGGCTGATTGGTGCACATTAGATGTGACAGACTGCATATTGGCTACAACTCATCGTTGTCAATAATAAATGATAAGAGTCAAAGACCAGCTACTCAAAGTAACCGTGATGATCCTAGTTTCTTGTTTTGAGAATGTAATCTTGTTTCCAGCAGTATCTTTTTGTTCTTCCCGCTGTCTCATCTCTATATGAAGGCCTTTGCCTTCCTGGTTTTCTCCTCCTGTTTTATATTGATATTTTTCCTTATGCGTCTTCTTTGCTTTTACTTCACTCACGCTTGTCTGGAGAGCATTTCGATTTGGATTTATCCGGCATACTCAGTACTACTGGCTATTTAAAATAGCTATTACAAAAAATAAACCACATTACTTTTGCTTATCTCTGTAAAAAGAACCCAATTACATTAAAAGAACAGATTTAAATAAAGATGACATGTATGGGGGTCTGCAAGTCATTGACTTTGATTGTTTAAACTGAAAATTAAAAGTGGCTTATGGATTAGTTGTCAAAAACTTGGTTGGTAAAGTATTTTTTTAATAGATGCAAATTCAGTATAATAAATCTCCCAATTAAATTATCCCCCTTTCACCAGCAGATCATGATATGTTGGAAACTCCTGCATAATCATAATTTGATCCATAATAACACAACTTTGTGTGGGATAATAGGTATATCACTGTCAAGAGAATATCACCGTATAACAAGCACTGGCTGGAGAGAGGTATTTATGTTACACGTGGATATTAACAGCTGCCGTACAATATGACTCATTCTGTACTCAGAATACTTTCAGGTCTATATTTAATTCAGTTTTATGTTTAATTAATTAATTAAGACAATTCTGGAAAACTTCAACCTGATCACCTGTCTACCACAACTCTTTTCTCAAGGCTCTGACTTTAGTAAAGTTGAAATGTAGAAAATTAGAAATATGTTTATTGTTATCTGATTTCCTAAGATGCCTTACAGAACATCTGTCCTTCACTTCTTTCTAATAAATATCTAAAGTTCCCCATAAATCCCAAAGCCAAAGAAATATATTTTAAATTTTTAAATGGAATGCATCTATCCAGTGAGCTTTTGCAATAGAATAGAAGAGTAGAATTGAAACTAGCAACAGTATATACTAGAGTATCGTGTGGCCAGCAATTTTAAGTCTTTGTTACAATCGGTGCATAATATATTATGCATAAGTCAGGTGTTGTGGATATAAATTATATGTTACTGTCATGAAGTTGAACTGATCCAGTGCTTTCATGAGGCGTTACAGGTGCATAATGTGTCATTTTAGCCGGTTAGTAGGTGGTTGCTAGGAAACACAATGACGTCATAATGTGGGATATAGGCCTAAGATGTACCTGTGTGCCAGTTTTGGTTTCTCAGCTTCTGCTCGTGTAGGAGGAGTTTGCACACAGACAGACAGAGATTTCTGTATTACAGTAACACTGTGACACACTCATATGTGTTTGGTGTGTTTGTGCTGTTGACCCTCAAAGGATAATCTAACCAAAGCATACTAAATCAAATTATACATTATAAGTGGGAAAAATTAGCTCATTTTCGCTTGCTTCCTGCAATGCTTCGGTCTTGCTGTACTATCTAAATGTTGTTGTCTGTTTAACTGGTTGTTAGACAGTGTGATGATGTCATAATACCAATTTACAACACTGTGCAAAAGTCACTAGCCACATCTTTCTTTATATTTTGCCAGGAAATTGGAAAATGGTTGCAGTTATTACAGCATATCAGACAAAACCAGAGTCTGTACAATTCTAACAAGCCTGAAAGTCAATATTTGGTATGATCGCCTTTATTCTACAGCGCAGTCTGAACTCTCTTAGGCAAGCTTTGTTGTAATTTCTTCAAGTAGTCTTCAGGAATAGTTCTCCAGGACATTCAAAGCTATTTTTTGTAAGAGCTATTTCTATTTCTTAAGGGCATGACTCTGAGATACAGTTCATCTGCTGCAGACTGTGTTTTAACCCTGCCATTTCTTCTTTTATCCTCATTTGTCCAAGGACACACTGCACATCATGCTGAGATGGGCCAAGTTTTCAGCTAATAGCTTTTTGGGAATCACCTCGTTGGTGCATTAATTGTGTTTTATTCCTGTCAAACTGTGTTATCACTGGCATTTTGATTCAAATGAAGAAATGGAAACAAATGGTGCATTTTTGTCACAGGCTGCTAGTAGCAAAATTCCTAAAGATACCATTTAAAATGGATTTACTTCTAGGTTGTTTGTTATGTGTAGGCATATCCTTTGATTTGGGTTAGTTTTGTGCTTAAATGACTCATAGGTCAGTGTTAAGCAGCTTACCAAACAAACAAAAAGCATTCCTCTGAAAATAGTCAGGTGCAAGAACTGGACTGAAAGTGAGTGAAAAGCAGCCAAAGAAAAAGCGTGAAGAGCTGTTGCTCAAGACCGCTTTAAAAAATTACAAGAGACTCGGGGATTTTGCACCGCATGAACTTATTTTTACTGACTATGTTTCACACATTACTAGATCCAATGCTACAGTCTTAACAGAAGGCAGAAAAAAAATGTACGCTGAGGGTAATTTCAGCTTTTTATGGAAATCTGTGGCCTACTCTTCCTCTGTTCCTAGAGCAATGCATCTGAAAGGTCTGAGTCTTCACCTCTGCAAAAACCTAAAAAGCAAAAAATCTCAGATGAGATGCCATTCCAGCACAGTGTGACTAAGGATTTCTGTATCTATTCATCTCTAGCCACCTTCCTCCACCCCAGTGCGCATGGTAATTCTCTGGCTGGGATCCCAAGCTCTGTGTGGATAGACCAACAATATCTGGCACGCAGCTCGCCTTATGCAGCTGATACTTTGGCTGACACTCCCAGCTCCAAGCCACACGCCTACATTGGGAAGAGGTGTTCGCAGCCGAGCTGTGTGTGCTGCAGGGCCGGTCTCATCCTCAGCACCTGATAAACTGGATTTATTCCCAGCCTCAGGTCGAGACACGAGTCTGAACCGAGGCAGAGAAAGAGCTGTAATTATAGCAGGGAACGGGACATGTAATGCAACATTAATGGCAGACGGGCTGATGCTTCGCCCACAATGCCCCCTCTTCAAACACGACTAGTGCATTAGCAGCAGGCTTCACTATCCCCACACTGATTGAAGCTATTAAATACAATTTAGGATATGCAAAAAGGGAACAGAAAGCTGGTGGCTGAGTGGTGTATCTATGAAGACCAAATCATTTTTTGTCCTGGTGCAATGCTGCTGCTATTATTCAAGGTTCTTTGGGAGGAAAAAAATACTGCATTTTAATGGTGTCTAAATTACAGCTCTGAGGAAATTTTGAGTGCTTGTCCTGTAATTTTTTTCCCTTCACTGTTGCTCTGTTTTTGCTCATACCCCATTTTTCAGGCATTGCTTTGCACACGCTGCCATCTCTCACAGAAATTACTACGCAAAGAAAAGTAATTTGTTTGTCTGTGAGATTCATGAAAAAGCCATTTGTGCTGCTTACTCAAAAATAAGGATTAGACAAAAAGGTCATTTACTGATGCAGTCAGTCTGCCTGCATTTATTTATGTGGGTTTTTTTTGTTGTCTTTTTTCCTCGAACGTCTAAGAACGAGCGTCTGTTCATGTGCAGATTCGTCTGTGCACCTGTCGGGTGCATGTGGCTGATGAAGCGTAACCTTTTAATGTGTTTACACATTGACATTTCCCAAGATCTGTCGTGTTCCTCAGAGAAACTAAAACCCTTGACATTCTTTAGGCTCACATTTCCTTGAGCTGCTGGCTCTGTCAGCTCGCATACCAGGCAAAGCCGACTTCAACATCATAATTACATCAGCTTCACTCCATCATCTGCCCCCTGTCAAATACAAATTAATGTTTTTGCTTTAAAAACATGTTCCGCCTACTATCTGAGTGCAGTCCAGGACTGCATCCTGGACATCTTCTACACTCATGACTTCTAAAGATTTCTAAGGTTACAGAGGCTTTGTGTATATTGAATTTGAAGGCACATCTGTCTAAACACACCTGATGATTCACTCTTCTCCACGGGCCCATGAATGTTCAATGAATGAATCTCACAGAAATGAAGAAGGAATAAAATCAGACATCCAGCCCATGAAGGGATGGTGTGGGTTTTAATCCATCTGTTCATTTGGCTTCTCAACATGGTCACTCATACGTTCTGGGTTTTAGGATCATGTTGTGAATGAACTCACTGATTTGCCTCAGGGCATTTTTATTAGGAATGAACAGGACTCTTTGACTTCAGTGAACTGCTCTTGCTTGCAGTGACATACAGTAATTTGTGGGATTTTAAAGCTGCACTGATCAATATGTTGAAATAAAATATGGATCAAACGTGTGTGTATTGTGAAGGTGTTCAGTCAGAATGGCAAAGCACGCTCCCTCAGCTCCAGGGAGCATTTTAGCACCTTTCATATCTTTGTTTTGGTTGTTAAAGGTCACAAAGTTTTGATCACTCTCGCTCGTCTCATAACATTGTTGGCACTAGAAGCAGGTGGCAGTTTTCCTCAGAAATAAACTGCAGACGCGTTGTTTTCTTACCACAAAAGAAACATTAAAGCATATTTATAGATAAGATTTGCATTTTTGTGGCCACAAATGACTCCTAATGAATGATAATGACGTTCAGCGTCTGCTGAATGTGTAAAGAGGTGACTGCTGATAAACATGTTGTCATAATGACATTATTGGAGCCACCCATCCATTTTATTTCTGCTTATCAGATTCAGTTTTCCTAGTTGTCATCAGACGAGAGGCGGGGCACACATCGGACAGGTTGTCAGTCTGTTGCAGGGCTAACACAAAGACAGAGACAACTATTCATACTCATATTTACACCTACAGCCAATTTATACTCACCAGTTAACCTAACAAGCATGTCTAAGGGCTGTGGGAGGAAACCAGAGTACCCGATTATCCAGGCACAGGGAGCGCATTTAAGCTTCACACAGAAAGCCCCCAGGCAGCGGATTCAAACCCAGGACCTTCTTGCTGTGAGGTGACAGTGCTAACCACCACACCAAACAATATAGAATCAGCTTTCAATTTTTAATTCACATTTAAGGTAAAATGATTTAGAGACTGAGCCATTTTCTAACCAAATGCTTATAAACTAGAGGCACAGTTAAAATAATAAAAGACAAATGATAAAAAATTTATAATAATAATCAGTGATATATAGATATACTATATAATAAAAATAACAAACAGTAAATAAATTTGGTTTAAAGTGATAACATGAACATATCTGCCTTATATTAATGTTTATTTTCATTTTGTACTTAAGTCTGTTACTTTAAACTTAATTTATTTACTATTTGGTTATTTTATATAAATATAAATGTTCTATAAATATATTTTAAGTGGCTCCATGGTGTAGTCGCTAACCAGTGGTTAATCTGTTCACCTCACACATCCCTGGTTTGGAACTGGGAGGGCACACAAACCCAGCCAAGCGTATTCTTAATGCTGGTCCCAAGCCCAGATAAATGGGAGGGTAGTGTCAGTAAAATTAACACCAAATCAAATATTCAGATTCATATGTTGTGGTGACTCCTTAGGGAATAAAAAAGTAGCATTTTATTAAAATCCCGATAAAAAAAAATTTTACTTAAAAAAACTTATGATCATAATTAATGATATTCAAAATATATAATTAAATAAATAAATAATACACCCTTTATTTTAACAACTGAAAAATCAGTAACTAATTCACAACAGTAGCCCTCTGTCACATTTTTTAAAAATAAAATAAATCTGAAATAATCTGTTAATCCTTGAGTATATACTTAATCAGAAGTGACCACTGCGTCTAAAGAAACCCCAAAAGTAGCCGAGTCAGCCTTCCTCATCGGTGTTCAATTTAAATGTCAGTGTCTACCTTCTGAGCTGTCTGTTTGCGGAGCACCCTGCCCCTTGTGTTTCCAATTTGAGAAACATGCTTACTTTCATTTGGGCCCCGCATCTCTTGTCAATGTAAATCAGGTAGGACTCTCAGACCAATCAATACAGACCTGAGAAAGGATTCACTCTGCACACCCCAGGGACTCATCAATGACAGGAGTCTATTACACCAGAGCAAACGTGTGAGGGAAGCTGCTATGAATTGCAAATCAGAAACTATGGACTTGCCTGCTATGCAAACTGTGTGTTGTATTAAAGCACACTTGGGAATGTTACTATTGAACAAATCAAGGTCTTACTGCACAGTTGGCTGATCCATGAAAATGTATGCTTTGTTAAAAAAAAAAAGAAGCGACATACTGGATTTGAAACATGATTGGAAAAAAAACACTTTGTTTCTGCCACTCAAAAGAAAATCCCATCCATAAATTAAAATTTCAGTTTATCAGATTATTGTCTCAAAATTTTAAGTGAGGCATCTTAAAATTTCAATTTACTGACTCAAACTTCTGATAAAGTAACTTTTTACTTTATTTTAACCTAAACCTGTAGAAACAAAGCTTCCATACAGCTGTGGTCAGAAGTTTACATACACTCATCATGGGCATGGATTTCATTGTAATTACGTAATTTTAATGATTTCTTTGAACTGTTCGTTTTCCAGGGTGGTATGATTGTACAACATATACCTTTTAATGACTTTAAAAAACAAGAATTGGATGTACAACTTAGAATTTGGGGTTTTCTTTAATCCAAACAGGGTCAAAAGTCTACATGCAGGCTCAAATACATGCATAAAGTAATTTTAATAAGTAGTGGTGAAAGTCCTACAGTGTCTTTTAACTTGACATGGCCTAGGCCTATTAACCTCTCGTTACTGATCATGAAGTACAACTTGCAGTTTCTTTTTGCAGGATAAAAAGGATGTGTATGACAGCACTCACTGGATTGACCAATACTCAGAACAATGGTAAAGTCCAAGGAACTCAGTGAAGATCTAAGAAAGAAAAATGTAGATTTATACAAGTTTGGAAGGTCTCTTTGAGTCATTTCTAAACAACTGCAAATTCCAAAAGCTTCAGTTCCAGCAGCTGTACACAAGTACAAACGTTAATACAACATATTACCACTTTGCCAAGGTCTGGAAGATGGGCCAAACTGTCACCTTCAGATGATAGGGTACAGGAACCACCAAGGTTCAATCCTGCCATGAACTGGAAACACCAGCCTCACTGTCCACAGTGAAATTAGTTTTGCATCACCATGGACGGAGAGGGTGCTGACCAAGAAAGAAGCCCCTGCTCCAAAATTAATACCTTGACTGAACTTTTCAGCTGCTCACATGGACAAGCCAAGTTTTATGGTCAGACAGACAAAGTTTGAGTTACTTGGCCCCAAGGACAAGAGTACAGGTGAGGTTTCAAACCCTAAGAAAACTGTACCAACTGTCAAGCATGATGGTGGTAGCATCATGCTCTGGGGCCATTTTGCTGCCAGTGGTACTGGTACGTTGCACAATGCAAATGGCATAATGAAGAAGAAGAACTACCTCCAAATTCTTCAACTTTATCACAAATCAACAGCTAGATGATTGAAACTTGGAGACAGTTGGGTGTTCCAACAGGATGATGATCCCAAACACACATTAAAACTGGTTTTGGAATGGATAAAGTAGGCTAACATTAAGAGTCTCAAATAGCCTTCCCAAAACCCCAATCTCAGCCCAAGGGAAATTTGTGAACTATGCCTAAATGTCTGGTCCTTGCAAGGAAACTGACTACTTTAAATGATCTCTACCAATTCTACCAAGAAAAGTGGTCCAACAATATCCAACAAGAATTATGGTAGAAGCTTGTTGATGGCTATAAGTGTCTGGTCGAGGTGCAATGTGCTAATATTTAACTAAATATTAATGGGGGAGCATGTATATATTTGACCATATAATTTTGAAGCCTGTTCACTGAATTCTTGTTTTCTGAAGTCATTAAATATGTATTCTGTACAATCATTCCACCATGGAAAAAGAACAGTTCACTTAAATCATTAAAAGCCCAAAATGATGAGTTTATGTAAACTCCTGAGCACAGCTTTATATGCTTGAGATTTATCATTCCAATGGAAATCTGTATGTCCCACTGAAACCCCACTGTAAGGTCATCTCTTTGTATTCCACCTTGACTTCAGTCTAAACTTCCACTCTGCTACATGGAGTTTAATGGAAGCACAATGATATTTTTGTCCCCTCTCTCCTTGTCTGTTTAAAGTTCAATTAGGGACGCACTGTGCTCTGACTTGCAGTCATTAGACGTGATGCTAGCCTGTGCTCTGAAGAGTGCTCTCAGGCTCCTGATTAATTCAGCTGATGGAGAAGTTTGATGCTCTTTCTCATTTCCCTCCTTTGTTAGTTAAACCTCAAGGGGTGATTATTAAGCGTCCTGTGGGGATTTGAAATGTTCACAAGTTGTCAAAACCTTTCAGTGCATACTTATGACCAATTACAGTAACCATTGCCAACAGAGGGTCTGACTGCTAAATTTCCTCAGCAGTAATGTGCTTGACATGAATGCTTGTACCCTTGAAGCACTTGCTGTGTACATAAAAAATAGCAGCTAAATAAAAGAACAGATCATATTTTGGTGAATGTGCTTAATTTTCAAACAAAGAGCTAGATGAGTTGTTTGAATATTTAATATGAAACTGCAGCCAGAAGTTAGCCTAGGACAGACAGAGGTTAGCCTAGGACAAATAGAAATTAGCTTAGGACAGACAGAGGTTAGCCTAGGATATACAGAGGTTAGCCAAGGACAAACAGAGGTAAGCCTAGGGGGAAAAGAGATTAGCCTAGCACATACAGAAGGTAGCCTGGGACATACAGAGGTTAGCCGAGGACACCTCACACAATCTGTACACTTGCACATCAAAAACAGCCTAAACAACATCTGTTATAGTCTTGTTTAGTAAAGATAACAATTTGCTATTTACCAGACCTTTACTCTTAACTATGAAGTTTCAAGTTTAATTTTTACAAGATTTGCGTGGAAATGTGATAACAATATTAACAGGCTAAGGAGCTTGGAAAGAAAAGCGTCTGGACTTCTCTAAGTTTCTTGAAAACGTTTCACCTCTCATCTGAGAAGCTTCTTCAGTTCTAAGAGCAAATGGTGGAGAGTCCCAGAATTTAAAGCCTTGTGGGAGTGTCTCCCAGGAGGGTCATGGACCCCCTGTTGATCCTCTACCTAATCACACGAGTCCAGGTGTGAAAACGGGTGTGGGTCTCAATCAGCCAAGGTTTCGCGTGAACCCATTGTGAGACCTATCCCCATTCTATCATGTGATTACCTCATGTAAAAAACATGTAAAGAAAGCTCTGAAAACATGTGGGTATCCTAATTGGACGTTCATCAAATCAGCTAAGATGCACAAAAAAGAAGATCAGACACCAACTAGGGAGGATCAGGAGGTCAAACACAACAATATTGTCATCCCCTATGTAGCCCGTTTATCAGAGAAACTCAGGAGAGTCTTCTCCAAGCACGACATCCCAGTATACTTCAGACCCAGCCACACACTCAGACAAAAACTGGTTCATCCCAAAGACAAAACTCCTAAACACAAACTCAACAATGTGGTGTATGCTGTACAGTGTAGCGAGGAATGCTCAGACCTCTACATTGGAGAGACCAAACAGCCACTTCATAAACGCATGGCACAGCATAGAAGAGCCACCTCGACGGGACAAGACTCAGCTGTCCATCTGCATTTAAAGGACAAAGGTCACTCTTTCGAAGATGCCAATGTTCACATTTTGGACAGAGAAGACAGATGGTTTGAACGAGGAGTGAAAGAAGCCATCTATGTCCACTGTGAACGACCATCCTTGAACAGAGGAGGTGGTTTATGACACCAACTGTCTGTTATCTATAATCCAGTTTTGAGATCCC
>VVHJ01046052.1:0-19498 GCA_015107715.1 Tylochromis polylepis
AACCAGGCTCAGGGAGGGGTGGCCATCTGCTGCGACCGGTTGGGGTGAGAGAAGGAAAACAGGATAAAGACATGCTGTGGAAGAGAGACAGAGATTAATAACAGATATGATTCAATGCAGAGAGGTCTATGAACACATAGTGAGTGAGAAAGGTGACTGGAAAAGAAAAACTCAATGCATCATGGGAATCCCCCGGCAGCCTACGTCTATTGCAGCATAACTAAGGGAGGATTCAGGGTCACCTGGTCCAGCCCTAAATATATGCTTTAGCAAAAAGGAAAGTTTGAAGCCTGATCTTAAAAGTAGAGATAGTGTCTGTCTCCCGAATCCAAACTGGAAGCTGGTTCCACAGAAGAGGGGCCTGAAAACTGAAGGCTCTGCCTCCCATTCTACTTTTAAATCCATATCCATATAACAACTGTAATGCGACAAAACTAGTCTAACAAGTACTCAGGATAAGGCCAAGCTCATGCTACTTATTTTTCTAACGCGTGAGCACCACAAATCAATTTACTGATTTTGTGAATTCAGCAAAGCTCAGGTTGGGCAGAGCTTTGCAAACATAATGCTAACGATACGATAAAAAAATGACCTGCTTGAGTCTTCGGGGACTTTTCTTGTCATGCGATCACAGTGCATTTCCCATGGGGAGATGTTCAGAAGACAAAAGGCTCCAAAAAACGTATCTGCACTGATTCAAATTTCTCAGGTCAGCCGTACAAAAGTAATACATTTGTCACAGATAAGAAATTGTAGCACAAATCTAAAACTTTAAAGGTGGTGGTTTAATTTTGTAGCATTTCCCTCAGCTAGCTGTGCCTCGTCTTTTTTTGTTCACACTTTGCTGTTAGCCTTGTTGCTTTTCACCCTCCTCCCATTAATTTCTCTGCTGTGCCTGCTAACATGAAGCTATCTACATATTTCATATCTAATTCAGAGAAGCCTGACGATCAACTCAATTTATTTGTTTCTCTTTTCTCTCTTTTCCCTCCCCCTCTCTCTTTCTCCAGGACAAAAAAGGGATTTTTGTTGTGGACATGCTGAGAAAACTTGTGCCATCTTCCGGTGATCAGGACCAGTTAGCAGCCTTCGTAGACAGACTTCCCATTGGTCCCATTGCTTCAGGGGCTGAATTGGATCTACTAGACTAAAACTGGCATTTTTATTTTTACTCCTATGTCGTTTTATTTTGTGATTCAGAGAGGCAAATGAAATATCCAGGGAGTGAAACATAAACACTATCTTTCCTCCCCCACTGCTCACGTGGCCTCGGTTTTTTTCAGCTTGCCCTCCTGTGGTTCTCGTAAAGTAGGAGCGATGACATCCCCAAACCTCTTCTCCTCAGTCTTCGTACACAGCGTGACCGAAGGATAGCCATCAGTTCCCACTGCAGCACTCGTGGACTGACACCAAGAGCCCAGCCCCTGGCTTCAGGCAGCATGGGAGACAGTAGCTGGGTGTGTCTGAGCCCGGCTGAGTTTAGCCAGCTGCAGCAGTACAGTGAATGTGAGTACACATGTGACTCGGTCTGGAGATTTGTTTGTGTGGCAGATTTAGGTACATACAATGAGGTCTGTCTGTCTGTGTCTCCATTTATGTGTAATACATTCATGTATGCATGACTCAAAAGCTTTGTTTGCCAATCCAAATCATGTAGTCCTCCAGCAGCCTAAGCCTATTTCAGCATACACACATCTGATTAAGCCCTAACTAGATACTTTATAAAAAAAAAACCCAAAGTTTTAAGCCTAGTCTTAGAAGCAGAGAGTGTCTAAAATTGCTGTACCTAATGGCACAGCTGTGCTGTTGCATGTAACAGGATTTTATTCAAGCTTGTTTTTTGTGGCTTTAGATAATTAGATGTTTATTTATGATGATGTTCATGACATTTCAAAAGTGATGCATATATATGTATGGTTTAAATACTGCCTCCGGTGGTGTAGTGATGAACAGACTTGCTTGGTGAGAAAAAGTGTATTTGTTGTGTTTTAGCTAGAATTGCAAATCCACTCTGGGGCTATGTCAAGAACAGCATCAGCTGTAAAAATCCGCCCAATCAAATATGTACCCCAACCTGCTGTGGCGACCCCTCATGGCAAGGGAGCAGCTGACATTGGGATCAGCATTTTATAGACATATATAAAGCAGTCGGAGGGATCCAAACACTGGCCCTTCAACCTGCTTGATTTGTATCGCATGACTCTTTGCCACTTATTAGCCTGCTGAATGAGCCTCGTGGCTATCTCTTCCCTCACTGTCAGTTGCATTTGTTAGTCAAAAGAGCATCTGTCTTCTTGCTCCTGCTGGATTGTGTGTGTCATTGTGAGTGATGAATAGGGTGTGATTCTCTCACGGAAGCTATTCTGTCGAGGAATTACACAATCATGCATAAGTCATTGTCTTATAGACCCGCATGCAACATGTAAGATTCACCATCTGATTGGAAACCCATTAACCCCCACCCTTTTCATGGTGATAACAGTGATTCAACATGTACCCCTAAAGATGACAGACAAGTCATGCATGGGGCTATTTTACTGTGTATGCACTGATTTAAAGCTGTCACTGATGTTGTCATCGGAGTGGTATTAGGACGGTTTGAATCTCTATGGTTTCCAAATACTGTGCAGTGCAGAACAGAGACATTTGCTAATCTGGATGGAGATGTCGTTAGGTAGCTACAGCTACACACATTTAGACTTGTTCAGTTCAAAATAACATGAAAACTCAAACCCAATTATTAATATAATAATAATGATAATAATTATATCATTGAAATAATTATTCTTGTTTATTTAAACCTAGCATATTTCCCATGCACATTGACCTCTGATGTCTATATACCTTTAACCCAAAGCCATTAAAATGTGAGATTTTTGGCTTTTGAAAATTGTGCTCCTAAGTCTTAGCAATCATCACTTCAATTCAGTTAATTGTGGGATATTAATCTGGTCAGGTAAGTAGCAAAGGGGGTTGCTTTTCAGTTTCAGATGCTTTGGTATTGATGAAACTAACAACAGGTGCACTAGAGGGGCAACAAGGAGACAACCCCCGAAACATCAATGGTTTTACAGCTGGAGGTCACTGACATTTTTCACTCCTCATCATTTCTGACTGGGTTTTTTTTTCACTAGTTTTGCATTTACTGTACCTAGGGTCAGTGTCACTACTGGTAGCACGAGGCGATACCTGGACACCGCAGAGGTTGGTAGTCCAACTCTTCCTAGATGGCACATCAATATGTTCCCTTGGCAGAAAGTGTGCTGTCCCCCAGCACAGAGGCAGTTACTCTAGGAGAGCTAGAGTAACTGAGCTGTAGAAGGTCCTTATCCATCAGCAATACTGATATCTGCTCTTTTGTGCAAAGAGGAATAGGATGACCACTTCCAGAGCAACAAAATTACCTCCAGCAGGCCACTGGTGTGCATATCTTAGACCAAACAATCAGAAACATGAGGGTGGTTAGAGGGCCTAATGTCCTCTAGTGGGCCCTGTGCTCACTGCCCGGCATTGTAAAGCATTTACCACAGAATACCAGAATTGGCAGGTCCACCACTGACGCCATGTGCTCTTCACAGACGAGAGCAGGTTCACTCTGAGCACATATGGCAGACTGGAGAAGGTCTGGAGACGCCGTGGAGAACGTTATGCTGCTGGTAACATTGTTCAGCATGACCGGTCTGGTGGTGGGTCAGTGATGGTCTGCGGAGGCATATCCACAGAGGAATGCAAAGACCTCTACAGCACAGGCAATGCCACCCTGACTGCCATTAGGTATATGGCTGAAATCCTTGAACTCATTGTTGCTGCTTCGTAACTAAATAAACGTCATGATGGGAGCTAATGGGTTTTACTGGTAAACCTGCAAAATTCATCATTCTTTTGTTAGAAACAGTTCATGACATGTCCAGTGAATTACTCACACAGTGCAACAACCCCACTGTAGCACACAGTTACAGTGTGAATATGTATGAAGGAGTTGTTGGAGACGGGGGGATTTGCATACATATATATCCATGCATACTCATTTAGAAACTAAACTCCTTTAAGGCAGGAAGAGATTATTCTCATGGAAGAAACTCAATGACACATACCAGAGGAGGAACCTGTATGTTTTTTTAGAAACAATGCACTTTCTTAAACATCACAAACATGAAGCCCAGAAGTCGCCTACACACATGAAAAGGGATTTTTGTCTCCTCCTCGGATCAGGTATTTTAACACACATCTCATGTTATCTGAGACTGTATCCTCGTTCTCTGCATTTGTCTCCTTGTGTCACTCTTAATGTCTAATCAAGGCAGATATAGGAAACACTTCCATAACTCTAACATTACCAGTGAAACCAGGACTGGAGCAGATGTGCAGTAATGGTGGTCCTGTGGTTTTCATGCACACATGTACATTTGCTCTTTGTAACTGTTTGACAGATGGCCGTGGGATAGGGTCATTACAGTGCAGCATTCTGCACAGAGGCATTTAGTGTGTGTGTGTGTGTGTTTAAAGGGTTTGCATCAAAAAGTGAGAAATACGCAATGTCCTTTTTCCCTTTTAACAGGCTGACTCACCAGCTCAACTGATCCAAAGCGTCTTATTACAGATGAGAGTGTTTATCTGGGAATTTATTTATGAGTTGCATCATGTTTATTTATTTTTTTGTATCCCCATTTTGGTTAAGATGTATGTGAGTCCAAGCAAACATTACTGTGTGTGTGGAGTATTAATTCGGTTTTTCTTCTTGTCTCTTCAGACTCCACAAAGAAGCTGAAGGATGTGCTGGAGGAGTTTCATGGCGGAGGAGTCCTTTCCAAATACAATCCAGAGCAGGTGTGTCTGCAGCGCGGCTCCCTGCTCCATTATTCTTCATGCGCTTTGATCTCTTTTTGCCCCATTCTGCTTGATTGTCTGACTCTTTCCTGCACACTCTAACAAAAACATAATCAGCCTCATTATTCAGGTGCTTGTTAAGTTCCAGGGTACTATCAGTCTTCCAAATGCTTAGTCAGTCCCAATTTTAGGATGATTATCTGTGTGTGCAAACACAGCCAGAATTTCATCACTAACCTTGCCACCTGATGTCAGCAGATCAGCTCCCAGCTGTATTGTAGACTCTCGTGTCTGTGGCCTTTGGTGGAAAACATTTTTATATCGTCGTCTGGGCTTTGAACAGCACCACTATATTTCCTAGGATTAAGTCACATTTCTTTGTTCACTGAGGTATTACCCAGCAAGCACTCAAGATGAATACCATGCCATGTTAATTATACAGTTTGATTTAGTGTGGCACATTCGTAGTTAACAGAATAAATCTTTACTGCCCCAGAAGCCAAAACCTGCTAACAAAACTTTCAAAATAGATAATTTTCCAACATTTACTAGTTACAACTAGACGGGGAGCTACCATTAGCTAACTGACTACTAATCGCCAGCTGGCACATGTAGCTGTCAGCCTACGCTTTTCTCAAATAAAACATTTATGAAGTAAATGTGTGTGAGAACATAATAATTTCATGTTTATTACTTTTCCTAATTTTTTGCCTTTGGTGTAAATGTATTTTTGTAAGCTGTCCAAGAAAAGTTCCATCAAATGAGCTTTGATAGAAATTTTGACAGCAGAAATCTTTAAAAAAAAAAAAAAGAGTTTTCATAGGACTCTATGCTGTCCTGTAAAAAAACTATGTAAACCCATTTATCGGGTAAGTAGCAGCCAGGTGCCGCTAACCAAACGCACTTGATCATCAGCAGGTGTGAGCACCTCTATAAAAGCAGACGTTTGACAGTTTGCTGGTCTGGAGTGTTCTAACAAAATGACACGGCCTTCCTAGGAGTACACATCTCAAAAGTCTGACTGTGCAATGCATAGAGACACTGCTAGACACCTAAGTGCTACATTTCAATCTCGTCGCACCTAGCATGTTAAACATTAAAGTTGCAGAACAGGTCGATAAAAGACTGAACATGTGTGGCTCGTCTGGATGGGCATGTTCTTTTTAGTGAATTCTCTCTAAAAAGAACGTGCTAAATTTGCATCTATGCAAAGCACAAGACTTATGAAAAAGTTCATATTAGACATAATGCACAACACCATGTTTGGCAAAAACCAAGCACAGTGTAAACACCTCATACCAGCTGTCAATCACGATGATGGAGGGGTGATGATTTGGGTTTGTTTTGCAGCCACAGAACCTGGTCACTTTGCAGTTATTAAATTGTTGATGAATGCTCTGTATACTAGCATATTCTAAAGTCTAACGTAAAGCCATCTGTCCCACAGCTAAAGCTTGGCTGAAACTTTCAAACGCCTTGAGGCAACTATTGTTGTGATTTGGCGCTATATAAATAAAATTGAATTGAATTGAATTGAAAACTGGGTCATGCAAACACACCAGAAATCTACAGCAGAATGATTAAAAAGGAAAAGAACTGAGGCAGCCCAGTCAAAGTACAGACCTCAGTCTGACTTAAGTGCTGTGGCAGGACCGTAAGAGTGCTGCAAACAAAGTGAAGTAATGTTGTAAAGAAGAACGGGCCAGAATTCCTCTATAATGATATGAGAGACTGATAAAGTCATAGAAAAACAATGATGGCAAAGGTGTTCTACAGGCTTTCGAATCGTGACTTGTACTCTAATGATGCTGTACTGTAATCATAAGTGACGGAAGTACATAGACCGATGAACAACAGAAGGCAGCTCCATAAGAACATGTTTATAGGTACTAAAGAACCCAGAATACAAGTTTTATAACTTTTTTACCTGATATGTACAGAAGACGATAAAAGCTGTTGTATTTCAGCTGCACATCACCAGGCTATGAGCTGTGTTGAATAACAAACTGTAACTACACAAAGGAATAAGATTTTGGCTTTAATTTATCAATGCAAAATCTCATAATCAGCTGATCGGTATATATTTGGAGATAGTACATCCACTTACATTTGTACACATACATTACAAGTTTACTGATTTGCGGTCATAAAGTATCACATCTTCCTTTGGCCGCTCCCTTTAGGAGTCATCGAAGCAGATCATCTGCCTCCATCTCACCTTATCCCAGCATCCTCTTCTGTCATACAAACCCGTGGCCTCTGTATGTCCTGTTACACCAACCCTCTGCATGTCACAAAACCTCTCACATCTAGACACAAAAAGTGTGTTAGGAATAAATGTACTTTTACATATGTGGCTATAACAGTTTGATTTCTGAGGAGAACTATTAAAACCTTATAGACTAATGTCAGAAAATGTGTATGAATAACGCTGCAAATTATTTTGCAGGCTATTTCTACATATTGTAGAAATAACATTTGAAATGTCATTTAGAGTTTTCAAATGACACATTAAAAGCTTAAACTGTGTTTACATGACATATGTGTTATGTGGTATGCTGTTTGCTCCATTATAAAAATTGCACATGAGGCAGCTTATCAGAACCAGTAGTTCATTTCTTAAGCTACTCTGAAAAGTGACAATGCCTTGTCATGTTCAAAGCAACTGAGACAGGAGTAGTTGAGTAGTTTTAAAGTCACAAATTCAGAAACGGGAGGATGCCGGGGTGGATGGATGAGCTGACAAAACACTTTGTGTTTGCTTCAGACACACGACCAATGAGCTCATGCCAGTACTGGTCAGAATTTAATCATGTGTGCACGACGTTCAAACAAACAAGTCTTCACCCAAATTGTACTCAATTTCACATTTGTCATTTTTGCATTGTGATAAACTGTGAACAGGATGAGTCACTACGTCACTCGACTTTTTGGGGCTTTTATTTTTACAATCACAGAAAGCCTCCAATTGTAAAAAAGCACAATTTACATCCTGTATATTTAGTTATAGAGTTATTATTGTGCCTGTATGCTGAACTAAATCTTAACAAAAGCTATGTCATAATATTATCGTTATCACCTATTCTCATGCATCAGACAGCTATTTAGGTTGGAGTCATGGTTTAACATTTCATATGGGTTAGTGTTAATTTAAATTTTTGGGTGGAGGACTGGTGAAGGTAATCAATTACTGAGTCCATGTATTCATATGATGTTCAGCCTCTCCCTGTCACCTTTACACTCTCATATCAGAGTCTCATTTTTCTTTCTTACACCTCTGTTCATTATCACCTCCAGTTGGCTGTACGAGTCTCCTCCGTATTTGCGATGACAGAAACTAACAGCCTGGCTGGACATTTGGCGCCACAGAACCAGACTTGATGTTCATGTGGGCTTTCTGAGACCCCGTTGTCACCTGGCGCCACCATGACGACTCTAGCCCTGCTTCTGCCATCCATCAGTGTGTGCGCGTTTGTGCATGTGTGTCTGTGCGTGTGCGTATAACCCCTAATGAGTCATCAGTGCATCATGCTAGCTGCTGTGGAATCCACTCAGGAAGTAGACCTCTCCTCCTTCCCGCTCACTCATTGTTTTTATTGAGCTTTTATTTTTAGCCAAAGTGTAGTCCTGAATTTTTACACTGATAATGACAATGAAAAATGACTGGTACATGGAGCTCTCGGTGTTGTTGGGTTTTCTCCAATTTAGCAAACAAATATACATCGCCCTATAATTCTCAGTGACTGAGGAGTGACTGAGAAACAAAGGCTGAACATCACACCCACAGAATTTCTTTTAACAGCAGGTGAAGGCTCTATAAGCACAGTGATGTCATTCGCCTTTGCTCCCGTTTTTCTGTGCACTTTGTTTGTTGGCCAAGGTCTCAGTAAAACAGTGCATATGTTTAGAGAGCTGTTTTTGAGATATGAGAATTGTTTATGTGCTTGACATGTTTATTTTAAGTTGGGTGCACACTTAATGATTGTCAGGTTGATGTGAGCTGGCTGATCAAGCCCAGACAGACTGAGTGAGTTCCAGCTGGGCTTAGTTGGTGTTGACAGCTTGTAGATTGTGTTATCTTTATTTTTAGGAACCACTCATTGCTGCTTGTTCTCACTATGTTTTGGAAAAATATATGTAATATTTGTGACTTACAGAGTGTTCACAGCATGTTTCCATGTGTCTCTGTGTGTGTTCATTGGTGATTCTAAATTGGCTGTAGGTGTGAATGTTCATCTACAGCGAGTAAAATAAGTATTGAACACGTCACCAGTTTTCTAAGGAAATATATTTCTAAAGCTGCTTGACATCTCACCAGATTTTGGTAACAACCCATCCAGTCCGCACGTGCAAAGAAATCAAACCACAGATGTCCATAAATTATGTGTAATAATCAGAAATGACACAGGGAAAAAGTACTGAATAGATGAAGAAAGCGAGGTGCAAAAAAGCATGGAAATCATGACACCATGCACTATCAGTAATCAGAAAGAGTTTTGCAGCTTAGCACAAATTAATAACAGCTGGCTTAGTCCCAACTGATGGCCTATAAAAGGGTGTCTCGTTACCAAGGTATCACACAAGAAACATCTTGCGAAAAACGTAAAACCAATGAGCTCTCTCAAGACCTTTGCAACCTTAATGTTGCAAACATAATGATGAGATTGGATGCAGAAGAATTTAAACTACTAATAAATAAATATAATAATAAACATAAACGACTGAGGTTCCAGCGAGCACTGTCGGGCCATAATTCGGGTGTGGAAAGAACATCATTTCACCATGAACCATCGATGACCACTCCCGCAAGATTTCAGGCAGTGGAGTGAAAAGACTTATCCGAAGAGTTGTCCAAGAGCCAAGGAGCACTTGTGGAGAGCTACAGAAAGAGCTGGAATCAGCAGGTACAATCGTTTCAGAGAAAACAATAAGTAATGCACTCAGCCACCGTGGCCTGTATGCACACTCACCATCAATTTAAAGTTTGCTGAACAACATTCAGACAAGCCTGTGAAATACTGGGAAAATACAGTCTGGTCAAATGAGACTAAACTCAAACTCTCTGAATGCCTTAATGCACTCCATGTTTGGAGGTCACAAGGCATTGTGACCCCAATGTGTAACACCAAACCAACAGTGAAGTTTGGAGGTGGGAACATCATGGTGTGGGGCTGTTTTTCAGCATACGGAACTGGCACGCTGGATGATGAAAAGGAAACAAGGGTGGATGTCTCAGCAACACAATGATCCCAAACACAGAGTCAAGGAAACTCTCAACTGGTTTCAGAAAAGAAAATGAAGCTGCTAGAATGGCCCAGCCAATCACCTGACCCGAACCCAGCTGGAAGTCTGTGGAAAGAACTACAGCTCAGCGTTCACAGAAGGCGCCAAGGGAACCTTCAGGACTTGAGTTTGTGTGGAAGAATGAGCGAAATCAGATCTAAGCAATGCATGCACTTAGTGTCTCCATACAGGAAAAACTAGTCTTGATCCTGACTCTGTCATCACCAACAAAGGCTTTTGTCTCAAGTATTAAAAAATTTCAAAATACTTTTTCCTTGTGTCATTTGTCATTATTACATGTAATTTATGGCTATCTATGGTTTGATTTCGTTGCATGGGTTGCTGCTGACATCTGGTGAGAATTTCATGTCAATAGCACCTTTGGAAATATGTTTACTTAGAAAACTGGTGATGTGTTCAGTACTTATTTTACCTGCTGTATCTCTCTCTGTCAGCTCTGCATCAAACTGGCCATGGTGGACTTTGGCTCTTGAGTTAGGCTCCATCCCCTCTCTGAGACCTTGAATTTGATAAAGGAAATAGTATTAATGGATGGATAGATTTGTGGCTGATGTAAAGTTGCCAGTGTTGACAGCATCGATCGTTTTTTTCCCGCAGCAGTAGCTAGCCGGGGCTTTTCTCCACTTCAAACGGGTGGTAAACTTTTATTGCAGGTGTAAGTATATGAACAAATCCTGCTTTTGTGGCGCTCCTTTTTCCTCTGTTAAAGTGACTGCATTATCCTTAAGCAGCAGTATCAGGCTCTAGCAACTGTATCCAATCAAAGCACCACTCGCTATTCTTTTTTTAGATTCTATTTTTGGCATTTTAAGCCTTTATTTGACGGCACAGTGGAGAGAGTAGACAGGAAAGCCGTTAGAGAGAGTGTGATGGAATGACACGCAGGAAATGTTCTCAAACCCAGGTCCCTGCAGTCGTCTCTCCCTCTTCACTTTTTACTTTATGAATCGTTTTTAGGTTTTCTAGCGATTTCTAGTAGCACCTAAAACCACAGTTAACTTATAAAAGCACACTTTAGCATTTGTTTTTAAATGATAAGCTATGTTTAGCACACAAGTTCTTCATCCATGCCTGGCCCAGCAGCTCTCTACTCAGGTGCTTAAAGCGGATCAAAAATGATGGCTGTGGATGGAACAGTAACGCCTAAACAAAGTCAATCAAACCATTTGGCAGACGTGCCAAAAAAAAACAGAAAAAAAAGAAGATGATTAAATGAAGCATGTAAAAGTGTCATCCTTTGGGAGATATTTACAAATCAGCAGCCTTGAGCTCATTCACACAGAGAACAGCCTCTACCCTCAGGAAAAAGTGTTTCCCAGAGGGATGAGAATTTTTGCAAATGCATCTGGGGGTACTTAGATTCAAAGCACTGTATCGAACTATGAAAAGCAGCTTTTCGTATGTTCTGATTTCATACTTTTTTTCAAGCACATCTGCTGAACAGTATTTGAATGTGGTGCGTGTTTTGCTTTTTTCTGTGGTATGTGTGCACATGAGCATACTTGCCTGAATCTACCATGCTACACGATGGACACTGAATTAAAAGTCTTGCAGTGTGTTTGGCCAAATAAGGAGAAGCGAGTGATATGAATAATGCCTGGCAGGATTTGGGAGCTCTCAGGGTTAGGTTAGCAGCGTTGGGCTGAGGGAGGATCCTTACCACTGTGTGTTCCTCTCTGATGGGCATCAGTTACAGCAGCTCCAGACTCGCAGGGCACAAGCATATTAAAAGTATATTTGTCTTCGAAGTGGAAAGACTCAGCAGTACTTTCTACTGTTTTGGAACATACTAAATTCACTCCCCAGCACAAAAAAAGGAGCTTCGTTAGACTGTACAACCTTATTTGCTAGTTTTACTTGTATTTACTGTTTTCAATTTTTTTTCTTTTTTAAATTGAAAAGGAACTCTTAAACTTGAACAACCCACTAAGAGCGAATATGACAAACACTTTCGGTACTGATGGGAGCCTTTAGAAGAGGTTATCAAAAAGTTTTCAGTGCAGCTGCTATTTTTAGATCCCTAAGCAGAATTCCTGTTATGGACCCTTTGCACTTGTGCCTCTGTGAGGAGTGCTGGATCTCCTCTTGTATGTCAAAATGGTGATCCTTCATTTTGATTTCCAGTTTCAGGAAGTGGATAAAGTTGCCTGAAGACACATCTGGTGAACAGAGCAGGTGTGTTTCGTGTGACCAAAAAGCTACTGTGTTTTCATTGGCACACACCAGTCCATGTGCAGTTTAGAGTGTTTCCACTTCTGTAAGACATTACCGGGCATTACACTAGAACTCTGCACTGGCAGTCTCACCCGGACACTAATTCACCATGCAGAACTCCTTGTACATTTATGAAAACCAAACCAAACCACAGGCTTGCTACTGATCTCGTTCATTACCTGAAATTCTGCATCCAGGCTTGGAAACTGTCGACTCCTCTGAAAACTGTGGAAAACTGCTGAGGCTTCACTGGAGAACCAGCTCATCATCAGTAATGATCCTTCACACAAAATTTGTGTCAGTTTGAAACAAGTTAGTGTGTGCTCTCTGCACAAGTTTGAGGACCACTGTGAAATCGCAAAGCACAACCTCCTGCCTAATTCACAAGATCCCAAGCCTGTCAGATAAACGTCCCACAGTCACGTGTTTGCACACATCAGTACAACATTAAGCGTCAAAAATCAGAGCCATCCAAACTGGATTTTACACGACTAAAGAATTGTCATAAAGCCTTTTTTCTCTCCATTGTGAGGTGCAGTTTTAATTGGTTCTACAGACTCCTTAATTTGCACACCTGGCACACCTTTATTCTCCCACGCACTTCACTTTTATAGATAATTTGAATCTTTTTTTTGGCAACATACCACATTCCTCCGAGTGGATGGCCTGCTCTCAATGCAGTCTCAATTACTTCACATGCATAACTGTTTTCTGATAACACCTATGCTGGATTAGAGCCAAGTTTGGTGAGCAAAATGATGAACCTTTCAGGTATGGCCGCTTGTCATCACGGAGCAACATTGCTTCAACTAACAGAAGCAGTTGACAGCTCTCCAAGAAACACGCTAGTTTTTCATTCTAATATAGGATTTCTCAGCAGTACAGTATATATGAGTAAACATAAAATTACTGTTATGAACAGATCATTTCCTCGGATGCTTTGCCCAAATTCTAGACCAAGTGGTTTTGCTTGAAAAAATCCTTTTTCACAATATCCTTTTTTTAGTGTGGACAAAACAGCGTTTCCACCCTTAGTTCTCAGTCATTTCCAGAGCTGTCAAAAACCATCTGCCATGTGATTGTCAAAATTTTAGACAAGTATTATTGTATTAGACTATTGTAAGCTAAAATCTAATTTATATTTTCCTTCTCTTTGAAACATCTTTGTAACATCTCCTTCAAATCTTTGCAAAGTAGTCCACCTGAATCACTTGCTTCAAAAAAACTGTTTTGAAAATCAGGTTTATAACTAGAAGTCAGATATTTGCAAGGCTTTTAATCGTCGCTTCATTTTGACTTGGAATTTGTTTTATAAGCACTGGTTGTCTACAAAAGTATCTCTAATTCTATATGTCGTCCACCAGATATACAAAAATGAAAACAAATTCTCTTTACCTGGATAAATCACAGAGATGCCTACAGTAAACTGGTCACCTTTAAGAAATCTAAGGGTGATCCGTCCCTCCTTCACCTCAGTGCTGATCTGATCGCTAGGCCTATAACTTCCATCCATCCATCCATCCATCCATCTCTACCGCTTATCCTTGTCAGGGTCGTGGGGGGCTGGAGCCTATCCCAGTCTGCCGCAGGGCTGACCTGTAACTTGTGTTTGTAATTTAACGCTTTCTACAGACAAATTTTTTTTTTTTAATATGGAAAGCTGCACAGGTTCTACTACTCGATAAAGGTGATGAACCTAGTCACTTAACTAATTACCACCCTATTTAAAACCACCTAGTCTAGCAAAAGTCTTAAAGACCTAAATAATGCCCAGTTAAAGTGTATAACATTTTACAGTCTTTATATAATTATATATATAATTTATAATTAATATAAATTTATATTTTATATTTTTATAAATGCATTTATATAAAATTGATTTAAAAATAGTAACAGGAGGTGATAGTTTGTGATGTTCATCATTACTGTGGCCTGAATGTACCGCCCTTCAGCTGCAGGTGGCTCATACACTGACACTTAACACTTTGCCTATGACTGAGTAACATTTGCAAGTGATAGCCAACAGAGTGGCCACTGTTTATCTTATCTTAGCCACCATTGGCTAATGTTTGGTTTATGTTTTTTTTTTAAGGAAATACATAATTTTCTCCTGTATTTTGATAAGAATGAAGATTTAAGACTGGGTGTGCCCCATGGGACTCGCTGGTATGGAAGTTCCCATCCCTGGGAATCGCTGCCCTAGTGAATCAAGGAAAGCATCATTGCATGATGTTTATTTACAAGGCTCAACGGCAAAGAGTGCCCGCCCACCTCTGCTCCTTGACTGAATTTAAACATAGTACTTAAAATATCAGATCACAGGACCCCTTTAACATCAGCTGAACCTCGCGTTCACACTGAACTTGGAAAATCTAGATTTAAATACTTTGCTGTCTAAAAAATGGAGTTAGTTAGAAGCTACAAAAACTATTTAACTTGACTCTCTGATTTCACTGAAACATTTTAAAGAGTTGTATTTGTCTAACACTGCTTGTTTTGCTTCATTTGTGATCACGTATGATTTGTTGTTTTATTACATAGCTGGGTGTCTTTTTTCTGTATACATGTCTCTCTTAAAGAGATCTTGACCTCAATGAGACTACCTGTTTAAATAACGAATAATAATATTGATAAACACAAATTTAAAAATGTATTGTTTTCATTCTATGAGCAGTACAAAAGCTGATTATTGATGATTATTTTTACAATCAAGTGAGGGGGTAACCATTTTTCTTTCTGAAAAAGGGGATTCTCAGTGCCATTGTCACCATGGTTGCCACCACCTTTTCCAATAGACCATACCTCCTTTTATTATTTTTTCAGCCTGACTTCCTAACTGATTGTACACCAATGTTACCAAAGTCAGAAACTATCACCGCCGTCTCCACTGAAGAGTCAGACGAACGAGCTAATTCCTTTTCTTCTTTTACCCACTCCTCCCTCACTCTTCCTCCTTCCTCCCTACCTTCCTCCCCATTTCCTCTTTATTGTTCCAAATGTTAAACAGAAGCAAGACGTTCTCAACCAAGTAAGCCTCAGCCCGGTGGGCTCTGCATGCTGTGTAGTGTCTGTGTCGGCAGACTGCATGCACATTCTGTCCGCTAACATAACATAACCACGCCCTTACCACTGCAGATGGTCTGTTACACAGCCAGGGGAAAAGGCCAGAGTTCATGGGGCTGTTGAGTTCAGTGCTAGTATGTACCCACCATATTGCTGTATCAGGGGAAGCTGTGTGTGTGTGTACATTAACATAACACAACATAACATTTCTGTATTCAGCAATGTGACTTTTACATGTTTTACAGTATGTATTTTTTGTGTATATATATATCTTTCTTTACATTCTTTCGGTTCCTTTTAAAGCCACCAGGCCTCCAAGCACAGAGGTTTTTTTTCTGTATGCAGCTTCTAGCACATCCATTCACTCGTTACTAAGCTTAAAGACATTCTGTGATGGTCAGTTGATACCATATTTACATTGAACCGTTTAATAAAATATTTGCATGGCACTCCAAATCAAGACTGTGGACTCTCATTTCAGGGCAGATCAACTACAGCTGAAACCCCATCACATTTTTCTTTCTGTCCATGGGGGGTGGTATTGGTGATACACGTGCATCAGTAAGTCTGTTAACATCTTTGCCCTTTCCTTTCTCACGCAGCCTATTGACTATGAGGGCTTCCAGCTCTTCATGGTGACTTATTTGGAGAATGACATACCAGAAGAGCTTTGTCAGCATCTCTTTACTTCCTTCAAGAGCAAGACGGGAGGCTGTTCTCCAGACCAGTGTCGGGCGGGAACGAGCTTATTGGGTAGGATGCTTGAGTTTTTGTCCTAAATAATACTCATCCCAGTAATATTCACCCCACATCTAATGGGAATGGATGTGACAAGTTGGGTAATATTGTTACATTATTAGAGGCAACATAGGGTAACAAAATGTGCAACAAAATGGCTGTCTAGCTTTAACATTAGCATTAGCTTCTGCTTGTTTCTAAAGTTTGAGTTTGTAAAATCTCACCACTAGATGTCGCGTTAACTTTTATCGAGTGGAAAAAAGTTAGCATTCATCCTCCAGCTTCACTGTGTTTATATTATGCTAACATAGCTGTGTAGCTAGCAGCACGTAGCACATCATTATATACCAGCTAGCTGCGGCACAGTACGTCCCATCACTATTCGTATTGCATAAAATAGTTGGTGCATGGGGGTTACCAACTACATAGCTTAAGGGTTTTCTACAAATGTAACAGATCTGCTTTATTTGACAAATGTCGGTCCAATTATCAACAGTCCAACTGACAGACATCCCTGGATCTCATGACATACTGTCTAGAGAATACTAACTGGGACTAAAAACAAAGATCACTGTTTGCTTTTCTTCACTGGCTCCCTGTTAAATCCAGTATTGAATTTAAGATCCTTCCTGTGACAGACTGGAGACCTGTTCAGGGTGTAACCCACCTCTCACTTTATGGCAGCTGAATAGGCTCCAACCGAAAGATTTTTATAAAGAAATGATCAACAAAACAAATTTCCCTACATTTTGTACTAAGTTTAGCTAGAGTTGGATCAGATGATTCTGAACCATCCCTTAGACCCTGTCCACACATAAACAGGGTAAACTTACCTATTGTAATGTGTTTTAGGTCACACTGAAAACAGCTTCTTACAAACTCTATCCAGAGCAAAGATTTTCAGAAACTCTTGAGTGTGTATTTATGTGTGGAAAAGGAAACCAGATTTTTCTCTCGAAATGTCCAAAGTGTACACCTTTTAACTTTTTTTAAATGCCAAACTGTTTGCTGTGTTGTTTGTAGGCTTCTTATTGGCCAGTATTTTATTTGGTTAGAATTATGTCGCTACCTTGGCAAGCTCTTTAGGGTTTGACACGTTTTGTTGTGTTTTTTTTCATGTGGACCAAGATATTTTTCAAAGCATTATGCTGCTATAGGCTCCCAAAAAGTTGATTCTGTTCATCTGGACATAGCATTTTCAGTGGGAGACTGAGACTGAAGAAGTCACTTGAGTCTCAGCTGACTGCAGGTTTCCCCAACCTTATAAACAGCAGACTGAACAATGGGCTGTGAGGTCACAGCCCATTGTTCAGTCAGTTTCTTCCACTGATAACGCTACGTCCAGATGAACAGAATCAACTTTTTGGGATTTACTTACCTGGATGATTGAGTATACATCAAGAAGCTGCTATAGGCTGTATAATGAATACTTTCATATTCCCCTCTTTTCATTCCCCATGTGTTAGTGATTTTCTACAGTGGCACAAACTTGTTGTTTTTTTTTTTTACTTTCACCTGTAGTTTGCATTTACTCCAGATTGTTGCTTGTAGTCTCCCTGTCCTCTGTTATATACTCTCTCTTGTTTCCTTGTGGTATCTTGCTCAAATATTTTAGTGTCTTTATCTTACCACCTGAACCACATTGAGTTGATTTTTATGGAGTGGTACTATATAAATAAAAGTGAATATATAATAAATAAATAAAAATGAATTGAAGTGGATGGTCTCCACGTGGTTCATGGCACAATGTAGGAACCATGTGAACATAATGTCATTTGAGCAAGGCGATACACATTTGATCTAAGTGTAACTGGAAAAATATGCAGAAAATAATTTTGCAAATAAGTTTGGTACCTAGTCTCTGAGCTCATCACTCAACACAAATATGTTACATGTATACAGTATGTACACTGTTTAATTTATTAGACCATCTGTCATAAAAACACATTGAGCTGGTAAACTGGATTCAAAGTAAATAACTGCATTTTGGAATCTTGATCAAAAGAGCATGTGCCTTAGTATTTTTTGTTTTATTGTAAAAATGAAATTTAAGACATCTGTGTATAGCAGGACTTGTCCAGTGGAACTAGATTTGCTCCTTACATTCACTGATTACTTCTTCCTGACAAGAACTCTTAACTAAGACTGCAAAATTAGTCCTTGCACTTGAGTGAAGGAAGACTTTTTTTAGGCTAAATCATTTATCATTTAGACTTGCCTTGAGCCCAGCACTGCTCTTGGGGACATTTTACCTTCAGCTGTAGATTCATAAACACTGACTACAGTAATGCTGCTTTAAGCAGTTGTGATTACATTTCTCACTGTAGTAACATTACCCAGTATGAACCCAACAAAGTTCATACTGAATCAGGACAGAGGAGTCTGAGGATTGAGCCAATGAATGGCTCAAACTGCAGATGCTGTGAAAAACTACAGTGGAGTTCTGGCATCAGCACTTTCAGCTATTTCCGACAATAAGGGTATTTTCATCCAATAAGGCTTTGTCTCTGCTTGATTCCCTGTTCCTACTGTGATGAATAGCGCTCCTCAGGGTCATCTGAGCCTTTGGCCTCATTCAGACACATACACGTATACACTTATTCACATACGTATACAGTATATCGTCCAGAGACACATGTGATGACATCTGATGACGCAACAGCAAATCCATTTGTACATGCACATTTACTATCTATAAAGTGCTGTGTAATTAATACTGGCCTGTACACTATTCACAGCAGGGCTGAAAAAAAATCAGAACATGTCCTGCACGTAAACAAATGACTGACAGAGAAAAACTGAAATGATCAATGGATTTCACCGGGCTACCTTTGCACAATTTGTATTTATATCTCAAATATTTCCGAAGAATAAAGGTCTGCACACTACCCCAAGAATACCATTCCAACAGGTGGTGGCAGCAACATGCTATGGGGATGCTTTTTGGCAGCAAAAACTGGGAGACTAGTCAGGGTCAGATGAATGCAGCAATGTACAGAGACATCATGTCTGTGAAGGTTCTCATTCATCCAGGTCATGGTAGTCTAAGGAGCTTGGAAAGAAAAGCGTCTGGACTTCTCTAAGTTTCTTGAAAACGTTTCACCTCTCATCCGAGAAGCTTCTTCAGTTCTAAGAGCAAATGGTGGAGAGTCCCAGAATTTAAAGCCTTGTGGGAGTGTCTCCCAGGCGGGTCATGGACCCCCTGTTGATCCTCTACCTAATCACACGAGTCCAGGTGTGAAAACGGGTGTGGGTCTCAATCAGCCAAGGTTTCGGGTGAACCCATTGTGAGACCTATCCCCATTCTATCATGTGATTACCTGAGGTCAAAAGGCCCAGGATGTGAGTGGAC
>VVHJ01046054.1:0-14493 GCA_015107715.1 Tylochromis polylepis
GGAACGTAAACACCCAGAAGGCTCCTGGACCAGACAACATCCCAGGTCGTGTTTTCAAAGCATGTGCCCACGAGCTGGCAGATGTCTTCACAGACACTTTCAACCTTTCCCTGCTTCAGTCTGCTGTCCCAAAATGTTTTAAGAGGACCACCATCATACTTGTCCCGAAGAAAACTAATGTGAGCTGCCTAAATGAGTATCGCCCAATAGCACTCACCTCCATTGCCATGAAGTGCTTACATGGTTCGGATTGGCAGCATCACCTCATCCACACTTACACTTAGCACAGGTGCCCCCAGGGATGTGTGCTCAGCCCCCTGCTGTACACCCTGTTCACCCACGACTGTACAGCAACACACAGCTCCAACACCATCATCAAATTTGCAGATGACACCACCATCATCGGCTGCATTTCCGATGGAGATGAGACGGCATACAGGGCAGAGGTGAGAGCCCTGACATCATGGTGCCGCGACAACAACCTGCTGCTTAACGTCAGCAAAACCAAGGAGCTCATCGTGGATTACAGGAGACTGCAGAGAGGAGGCCACACCCCCATCCACATCGAAGGAGCAGAGGTGGAGAGAGTCAGCTGCTTCAGATTCCTAGGCATCAACATCAGTGAGGATCTGAGTTGGTCCCACCATGTTGGTGTGATCACAAGAACAGCAAGACAGCGGCTCTTCTTTCTACAGCGCCTGAGAAGATTCAGCATGAACTCCAGAATACTCACAAACTTCTCCCGTTGCACCATTGAAAGTATTCTGACTGGCTGTATCACCACCTGGTATGGCAGCTGCAAGGCTCTGGATCGCAAAGCTTTGCAGAAGGTGGTGAGATCAGCACAGCGCATCACCAGGACTGAACTGCCAGCCATGCAGGATCTCTATAGACAGCGCTGCACGAGGAAGATGCAGCGGATGCTCTCTGATCCCAGACACCCCAGCCACAAACTCTTCACACTCCTGCCGTCCGCCAGGTGGTACAGGAGCATTCAGACCCACACTAGCAGACACAGAGACAGTTTCTACCCACAAGCCATCAGGCTTTTGAACTGCTGACATTCTGCATACACCAGCACACACTCACCACAACTACTGGACTCTACACACTGTCATTTTAAACAATGCCACTTTAAATCCTCACTGCACAGTTTTTGCACAAACTGTACATACCAACTGTAAATACCAAGCTATTGTTTTAAATCTTTAATATTTAATACTTTTAGTATTTTCATTACATTTTTTATTCTATTATTATTATTATTATTATAATTATTATTATTTTCTTTTCCTTAATATACCTGTACACCTTCTATATGTTCATGTAAAGTTGTCGAACACGAGCCTAAGAATTTCAGTACAAGTACATGTTGCTACACTGTTATCTGTATATGACAATAAACTTGAAACTTGATACGACCTTTAAATCACAAATTATAGCAAGAGGTCAACTAAATTACAGCTTTTTCAGCTTTAGTTGCATAATTACACATACACATAGACATACCAATGACCACAGGTTATAATAATCAACCATTATTTTCTTAGTTTGTACAGTTACTCATATATTGAGTTATTCATAGATTGAGACACTTGGCCTGCTAATTTTCACTTTGCCTTTTCATGTTGTTATATTATTTAGTGTATTTAACAAATCAATAAATGTAACATTTTGCTCTTTAGGTAAACTAAAATATTACCAAAAATCAATACTCATATATGAATTTACTTATTTTCATCAGTCACACCTTCAGCAGGGGATTACACATAAATCTTATGAGGCAGTAAAGTTTCCTGATGAATTTTGCATCAGAGCTGGAGTTTGACCTCGTCATCTTGCTCAATGTGCTTAATAATTTGATGAACAACGATATTAAGGTAAAACTGTCATTTAGCTGACATAGCTTTGCAAGGTTTGTTCTTTGAAATAAAACCCTAACTCCACTGACAGTGGGGGGAAAAGCTATATAAACTGGATTCATCAGGAGGTGGAGAAGAGGAAATAAAGCAATAACACTGTCATTTTTGCAGGGCAGTGGGCCGGACACCATCAAAAGCTGATGAAGTGATGAAGAAAACAAGTCTTCAGCGTACAGCATCGAGAGTAAATCAAAGCTCTGCTATGGTTAATGATCTCATCTCACTGAATGCCTTATGAAATTAATTTATACGGTTTAATCAGTCCACATTCTGCACTTCTCTCTGATTATAGTAGATTTACAAAATTATTTCTTTCTTTGCAAAGTAAGATGAATAGCTCTGGGCTCTGCAATATTTTCTTCTTTCACCTTAATATTTATTGAAATTTTTGCTAGCATGCCAACATGCACACGCATAACATTAATGCAAGATGAAATGCAGATGTACAGTCATCATTCTTTTGCTTTGTTCCTTCATATAATCATACATGTAATGTATTCCCAGCATTAGAGCCAGACAATTACATTTCTAAAGACACAATAATCTGTAAACCAATGAAATTAAATGGGATTGTAGTGGATTATGCAGGGAATAAAGAAGAGAGTAAAATGCATTATGTGCAGATTACAGTAAACCCCATAATCTGTTTGTCCTAAATGGGCTTTGTTCATTCGAAGCCACAATCCATCTGTCCCTCTGGGACACTGTTTCACTGATGCCATCTCTGGCTTTGATTATTTAGACAAATCTCACATTATGGTTTTTCTTTGCACCTTCTAAATATGCTATGCAGTAAAAACTCCAGGTGGAGTCATCCACAGGCATCCATAAAAAGCCTCAAAGGCTTGAAGCAGTGTATATCTGAGAGAAGAAAAAAAAATTTGTGCTGTAGATTGAAACTCAAAGCCTGTAATTTTACTGAGAATGTACAAACTTGATGAGGTAAAATAAATTTCTCCTGTAAGGTAAAGACATATTGGCAGGGAGGAATTCTTCAGGACATACAGTGTGTTTTTTTATATGTGTAAGTTGTGTTTTAATATCTTCTGACTAACCACAAATTGGGTATGCAATGTTTACATGATGATTCTGTTACGACCTATATAGTGCATAAAACATTAATAATGTCTGGATTTTGACAATACAGCTGAGAAAGAGATAGATATTTTTCTCAAGCACACAGTGCTTGATATCAGAGTTAGAAGACACAGAAATATACTACATCCAGTCAATCATGTGTTGTGGAGTGAGAGGACCCAAATGTAGGACACATGGAACAGACTTGAATAAACAGCAAGCCTTTATTTTGTCTGATTAAAGTCCAACAGCAAAAATAAACAGGAATCCAAATCAGAGTGGGCAAACCAGTGGGGTGTATAACGAAGCCAGATTAATGGGTTAGTGATCTTAAAATCAGACTTTCCTGTGTCATAAAACTGACTCGCTTTTTATCTGGCTCAGTCACCATGATACTTTATGCTGAACACATAACCAGGTTGGGAGAGGGTGATGTTCTGACTTTCTGTTTAAAATTGGCTAGAGGTGCCAGGTTTTTACTGATTATTTTATTTACAGCATGTTCTAAGTGCATTTTCGATTCTCTGCTGGGGGAATGTGTTTTATATGTGAAATTTCCCCTCACTCCCAACCAACTGCACTGGCTAGCTGCCCCTCCCTGAGCCTAGTTCTGCTGAAGTTTTCTTCAGGTTAAAAGGGAGTGTTTCCTTACCAGTGTTGCCAAATGCTTGCTCCACAGGGGGTTGTGGGTGTTCTTTCCAATATTGCAGAGCCTTTATTTTACAATATAAAGTGCCTTAAGGTAACTGTTCTGAGTTTATAATTTGAAATTAAATTGAATTGAAATTTGTTAAGATATACCTTACCAAAATTACTGAATGAAGTGCTATGTTGTTCTGAGAATTTGCATGTATTGATTTGGTGATGCAGAAAATGTATATGTTGTTATACTTGATTATAATCTGCTACTAAGTCTCTTTTATACTGCTGTATTTACAGCTATTAGAGCATGTAAAACAAATAATACCTGTAGGCAAGAAAGGCAAGGACACAACACGACATGACAAAGTAAAGAGGGAAGACTGAAACTATATGTACAGAAAAAGCTAAACAAGAGAAATGGAAACACAAGGGTAACGAGATACAGGTGAGGATAATCAAGACAACAGTACAAGAGGCAGGAAATAAAAACAAACAAAAGACAATTAACTAACAAAATAAAACAAGCAGTGAAAAACAGTAACATGCAGTGAACTGATAAACTCTTATTACTACCTGAAACTGAAAAGAACAAAAAATGAAGACATGAAATACTAAGACAGATAGAAACAAAAGACCACATTGTTACACTAAACAATGTAAAGAACAAAGAAACCATAAGAAACCAAGCAGTAGCTAAAAATAAGAAACTAAACTTCACAAACCTCAAAATCACTGGGACACACCCAGGGCTCACAACACAGTCACTCTTATTTTTAATAATTATTTATTGCTGCATTCCAAATCACATTCCTTATATAAATGGCATGGATTTAACTTACCATAACGTGCTTTCCATCTTTGATCTCTATTATTACATCTCGTCTCTTTCTGTCGTACAACAGCTGCTTTTATATTTTTGTTGTCATCCTTCACTCACAAAAGACTGCAGTGAGGAAGTTTAATGGCCCATGTGCACCAGCCCACATGGAGTGCATGATGTGAGATGTTTTAATACATAGGCTTTATACACCTGCATTAGCCTCGTGTTACTATACTTTAGTACAAAAGCAGGAAAAAAAGTTTGTCTGTATAGTATCCGAGTCATGGCCCTCAAGCAAGGCACTAAACCACCTCAGGGGCATTATATAGTGACATCACCAAAACTGATTACATGTTCAGCAAAAAAAGATGGACAAGAAAGAAGTTGGTGATGACATACTCCATAAATCACAATAAAGTAAAATGATAAATATACTTCAGATGGAGGGCTTCAGTAGCCTGGTGTTTTGAGTGATATGATCATGCTGCACTATATACAGACAACAACTCTGTGCTGAAAAATGCCATTAGCAGTTGGCTGTTCTTCAGCAGGGTTGTGGGTTCAAGGAGATGCACAGCAGTGCCAACAGGCTGATGGGTAATCTGACATGACAATATTATCGCGTAGGAGGGCACAGTTGGCACTTTCCCCTGTCATCTCTGCTCCACTCCACTTTGCTCCATTACCACACACAGCACAAAGATTGTTCTCTTTGTGAATGTTCTCATCAAGAAGGCGCAGAATAAGAGAAAAAGCATGAAAGTCAGGGACAGAGAATAGAAAGAAAGACAATAGGCTGCAGAAGATAATAGAGACATAGCAACACTGTGACAATAAACAAGAAGATAACTTCTTCTAATGGACTTTCACTAAGGTATTTGTTTGTATTGCTCTTAAATGAGTTTACCACAGTACGCAGCTAAGTCCATTTCTGCACTGTAGCTCATAAATGACTGCTTTTTGTTACCTTTAATTTAACTTTTTTGTGTTCACCCAACTTTATCATTGCAGAGAATGTATAATGAGACTTTAGCAGTACATTATACCCTAAGGAATAATGTCTACACATTTTAAAAAGTGGACATTTTCTACAGTTTCTACAGTTTCCATGACATGAGTTGGCTGATTCAAAGTACTTCTGATCACAAGAGCACAGATTAAAGATATTATATTAATTCAATTTACTAGAGACATTTGGATTTTACCCAACATTAACAATTTACAGCTCAAGTCAGATGTCTATGGATGATTTTTAAAGGGCATGGCAAAAAAAATAAAGTGAAACATACTTGTCTTACGTTAAGATTAATGCAATGATATAAGGAGAGTAAAATCACTCATTTAAATAACCCTGCTTAAAATAGTGGAGAGCTTCATTCATCTTTATGTCATTCCCAAGGATAAATGAGAGAAGTAATTAGAGCTAATATGAATTTCATTTTCCCCTCTATTTTGTGGAGTTATTATTCACTATCTGTCTGTGATGGGGGGAAAAAGATTGCACAGAAATAGTTTGTGGGCTATATGATAGAATTAGGTTATATCATTTCTTTTCAGTTTTTTGGATAATAACTGGAAACTTTAGCCTCTTTCAGTGTCAAAAATCAAAAATAAAATCCAAGTACCTCGAGGATCAATGCCATTTAAGTAGACGCAACAAGACAAGCCTAATAAATGGGGGAGAACTTTATAAGACCACCACAGCATTACCATGACCTTGTGAATTTAAATGTGCAAAGTTTTGATTACTTTATTACATTTTTTTTAAAACTAGTTTTTAGGTGCTTTTTGGTTACATCCACATTTACACAAGTATATTACAAAAAGGGGATTTTCGGCTTTGATTTTGAAAATTGTCTTCATCCAAATGAAAATGAAAAAACAAACAAACAAAAAGAATATTGTCAGACCCTGTCAAGAGGATTTCTTTGATGTTCCAAGTCGAATTCTTCATTTCCGTTGTCCACATGTAAACCCAAAAACAGAGTTTCTGAAAATCTTCAACACAGAAGGAACTTCTCAAAGGCTCAATTTTCAGTGACCTAAAACATTGTTTACATGTAGAGGAAAGCACAGAAAAGGTCAAGTTTTCCAAAACACTTGTGTACGCATGGACAAGGCCTTGATGCATTTAAAAAACCCAAACAGAGATATTGCAAGCAAACTTCGGCTATGAAGTATGAGGTGTTACATGGTTCATGTAATAAAAAATAAAATAAATAAATAACATTTTATATGACATATAAGTCGAGTAATGTAATGCACTTAAATACAATGAAAAATAATAAATAAATAAAAACATGACTTGTTACAGCCACTGCATTCAGGTGATAAATAGATAGATGAATAAATATTAACTTGTATTTGCTTCCAGTCAGTCAAACTTTGCAGAAACTGAACAAACCAGCATAATATTTAAAAAGAAAAGAAGCATGATATTAAAAAAGCCGTTTCTAAATACCTCAGTGACACAGCAATGATTCAGTGACACTTCAGAATGACATTAATGCTTGCTGTGCATTTGAGCTTTCTCTTTTCAAGAGAAACGATTGAAAAAGTTACTGCACATAGAGGCTGGTTTTATACCGCTTTCATGAAATTGCCGCTGTTTCATGTTTAACATTTAAGATGTCAAGTGCTGTTCTGTGAGTGGCTGATACAGTACATTTCAAAAAATGGCATGCGCACACTGTAGAATTTCTATCACCACCAAATGCTGCAGGATTACTTATAGCAACGTTAACAATGAAACTCTGCCACTGTGCATTTTGTCAGACAACACGTTTCTTTTTGTTAACCTGGTAGCGATAGATCCATGTGGCAAAACGGTTGTTTTTCAATTCGTGATCAGCTCTGAAAATCTTATCTCGGAAAATAAATAAGTCAAACACTTCCTTGACTTGCCAACTTACCCCAGAGATGCCCTTAAGCAGCACACTTAACCTCATATTCTGCAGTAAAGCTGCTCAGTGGCCAGCTCAAAAAGACCTGCAGTTATATTGGGCTGTTTCCAGGTGCCATTAAACATTACTATAGTAATATTAAATCATTTTCTTCAGTGCTCTTACCTGCTTCAGACACTGATAATTGGCTGTGGCTGTGAATGTACAGAGTAACTGTGTCTGCTGACCAAAAAATCTGGGCAACAGAGGAACACATGATTGTATTAATGCAATGGTTGATTACTGGTAAACATCCTGAGACATACTGAGAGATTTGCTGAACCTGCTACAACATAATGTGCATCACCATCAAGCTATCATTTAAACAAAGATTACCTCTTAAATATGCTAAAATAACATGCTTTCCAATAAATGTTAAAGTTTTGGTCCATTTATTTTCACTCCAAACAGAACTGACAATCTGTGAGCCTCTGCTACTTTTGATCTGTATGGATTTGAGATGATTTAAATCAGATTTTATCCATTGAAAACATATGCTGCAAAAGAGTGGAATTCAGCTTTTACATTTTTATATTAAAAGCTAATCCCACCTGTACAGAGTGTGACACATAATGGGTGTCAACATATTATAACATATTTTAATTAAGTGGCATAGATTTACAGATATTCATTAATCTGGGAAAGAAGCAGCATGAAAATGTCAGACATGCCAGACAGAGATTTGATGGCAAACCATAATCATTTTCAAGTAGTCACATTTGAGTGGATGTGTGTTTTACATGATTGTTAATTTTAGCTTGGAAGTATGGAAACAGACAGTAATGCTGAGAACTAATGACAAGGTTTATACCACAGCTGCCCTAAAATTAACAATATTGGTAATTACCAAAATATTTTTTATATGTTGCTGTAATGGTTAACCCACCAGTATAAGCTTTTGAATCAAAATGAGATCTTTAATGTTTTCAAATTTTTTGCTTCTATAACCCTTCTATAATTTGGGTGTAAAAATGTGAATTCAGTTTGTTATTTGCCTAATAAATAACAACATAATTTTTAGACATTTTTTTTAACAGATTTCCAAAATATTTGTGTTTTCTTATTTTTATATGTAGTGGCCACATATGACAGATGAGCTTATCAATTTGTACTCACTTACTATACGTGCACTACCACACACATACACACATACATACATAGAGAGAGAGAGAGAGAGAGAGAGAGAGAGAGAGAGAGAGTTGTAGCCTGTGAGACCGTTGTCTCCTGTTTATTTGCAATTGTGAAAAATTTGGTCTTGTTATGCTTTTTGGGGAGCAGAAGGTTTAGCAGGTCATTTCTCACTTAAATTGGTAAAAATCACATCTTCTGACATACGAGTCCCAAAGTACCACATTTTAACTGTGGGGGCCCTAGTGCCAATCCATCACCTGAATGGAAAATATGATTTACAAGGCATCCATACAACCTCCAGGAGTGATAAATTAACTGGAAAAAAACATTCTTTGTTGATCCCTCAAGAATCTGACAGTAAACACCGTTATTCCCTTATGCCACAAGATTTTGTGTTGTTTTAAAACACACACAATATATGTACAGTATATGGATATACCGACACACTGTGTCAACAGCACACTCACAAACTGAAAAGCTTATACAGCATAATGGTACAGTACAATACAACAACTGATTACATACTGAAGTCCTAAAAATAAGTCATCCAGTCACATTTTTTTTCTTTCTTCTCTTTTGCTGTGGTGAAAGATTATGAGCAATTTTGGGGGGCCAGGAGGTCTGGCACACGCGTTATGCCTGAGGGGATTGAATAATGGTGTAGTAGCACATGTACAGTAAGTAAGTGCTCTAAAAGTGTGTATCAAAAGTGAGTAAGAGCTATAGCAGATGGGGGGAGCTGGACAGCCCTGATAAAACATATAAATAATAGCTCATCCGTAACTAATGCAGTGTCATCAGTTTCATTTTTATCATGCAATCTGCAAATGGAACATGCTTCAGGTTTGGTAGCCACTGCTGTACCGGTCACGCAGCTTGCATCATGCCATGTTTATTGCGTGTTTTGTTATAGAAAAAAAAAAGGATTCTTTCATGCAGAGAAAATGTTTTGCTTATGGATTACCACTGAGGTACTTATGTTGATATCAACAAATGCTCAGATCACAGGCATTCTGTCCTGCTGTAAAAGTATTTTTCCATCCTTAAATGTGCATAAGCTTCTTTGAGCTGTCCCTGCATCTGCACAGCTGCGCTGAGGAATCGTTCCCTGTCACCACATCTAAGCCACTTTGCTCACCTAAACAGGGAGGGAGAGAGAAAGGGAGAGGGAGAGAGAGAGAGAGAGAGAACCACTCTGGGATGAATAGCCAATGTTAAGAATTTCAAGCGAGAAGAGATTAGGCCATATTCAGCTACAATGGAGAGAGGACTAAAGGGAAGGGACTTTTCTCAGAATCCAAAGCAATGCTTTGAGGATTGAACCAAAACAGAATATCCTTTTTAAAAGTGTCAGAAGTATTTGTAAGATAAATCTATCTGGTAATACATGAGTTTTAGCTCAGATTTTTAACAATTCAGCAACCTCTTTTCCATCTCCCTACCTGACAGCGAATGTCTCACACTTTGCTGTAATAATCATCCCTGATATCCATTTTGACTGCCTTGTTATATAACTGTCTCAAGTAAATATGACCACACTAAACAGAGAAAGAATGAACAATGGCATTGTTTAATGTCTGGAGTATATTTGTGTGTGTGACTTTGTGAATAAAAGATTCACCCGACAGCTTCATAGTTGATGTAATTTCTTTTTTAGCACACTCAGCAATATCTTGCCTTTTTTTTTCCTCCCCTTTTTTCCCCTCCCCTGTCTTCTCAAATAAACACTGAGTCTTTATTCTATAGCTGACTTAGGGGTGTTTGAAATGCATGGTGGTGCAGCAGTATGATAAACACCACCCTAGTTAGACCACTGAGGGAATCTACATCAGGGTTCACTTGAGGGCAAACAGCATTCATCATTGAAGTGCTCTGATGTGAGTTATAAGCTGCTGTAGCCATTATTATGGGTCAAAAACCTCATGACAGCACTGGAGTACAAAGAAGCTTTGACCACAGCAGACATAAAACAATAGCATCAATATGGCAGTTCTTTGTTGTGTGATAGTGAGCCACCATAGCGACCAAAACTATTGAGGAAGTCTATTAAGAAACTTGAAATTGCTTCTCTCTGGCTGCTTGACTGCCTGACTTCTCTTTCCATTTTCAGAATGGCCCAGACAGTAGAGACAGGGAGGATGGCCTTTATTTTTCTAATGTGGTTACTCTGTATGCCCTCACAATCTTCTTCTCACTGTGAGAACCTCAGGGATATCTAGAAATAAATTCCATAGCAATTATCAATATTTTTAAAAATAAAAATAGTTATTTCTGCTTCTTAGCAGGATATCTAAAATATAAAATATCTAAAAATACCTTACACACATGAGTGATATTTAGAAGAACAGTAGACAGTAAAATATTACCTGATCTAATTTCTAAGAATAAGAAGCCAGATACTACTGCAACAGTGATGTTCTGGTTTGCACTTTTTGCACAGTTTTACACTCTTTTTAAAGTGAGAGGCATATATACACTATATGGCCCAAAATACTGGTACCCACCTACTCATTACACCTACATGGGCTGCTCACAGTTGGCCAGGGGAGGTTTGGAGTTCTGCAGTTATCGAGTCAGCAGTGCGTTGGAGACTTTTACGCACTGTGCCTCTCAGCTCTCAGTGACCCCGCTCTGTAACTTTACGTGGTCTGCTCTTCATGGCTGAGTTGCTGTGGTTCCTAAAGACTTCCACTTTGCAATAGTACCACTTGCAGCTGATTGTGGAATAGCCAGGGGGAATATCCAACTCACAAACTGACTTGTTGCAACAGTGGCATCGTTTTACAGTCCCACCCTCGAATTCAGTGAACTCTTTAGAACAACACGTTCTTTCACAAAGGTTTATAAAGGCAAACTGCATGGCTGAGCACTTTATTTTATACACCTGTGGCAATGGGATTGAAACATACACCTGGATTCTCACCCCAACCGGTCGTGGCAGATGGCCGCCCCTCCCTGAGCCTGGTTCTGCCGGAGTATTTCTTTCGCACTGTCGCATTTCAGTAACTCTTCAGCTTCTTTGTGAGTAATTAAGATGTGAATTGTGATTTATATTATTAATATATTATAAAACAATCCTAGATAGCAAGAAGAAAACCGCTAGCAGATACAGTTTGTGTGTTTGCTGACGTTTGTTGAGCTGATAGAAATGTTGCATTTGAAATGACTTGCTTATTAAAAAATATGACTCCCTTTATGCTCGCTCGTCTTCTGTATAGCTAGTTAGATGCTAGTACTGCGACCACAACTAGAACTGTTACCACAACTGGACCCCTGCAGTCGTTCTGATGCTGTGCAAAATAAAAAAAACACCGGCCCACTTTAACCCTTGACTATGGCACACGGTTTTCCCTCTTTCATTTCTTTTTATGCAATATACCCTGCTATTTAATACACAAATTCGATTGCCTGTTTAGGCTCAAATTTGTTTGATTTTTGATGGTCCGCAGTGATGAAACAATAACTCCCCTCAAATGCCTTAAACCAAAAGTAACGAGCCAGTTTTGAAAATGTAAGGACTATAAAGTACAGATATTGTTTAAAAACGTAAGGAGTAAAAGTAAAAAGTTGTCAAAGAACTAACTACTCAAGTAAATTACAGATATCTGAAAATTCTACAGTAGCAGAAAGTATTTGTACTTCGTGGTCCTGTACCAGGATTATTCACTTTATCTGTTCATTGACGCAGCTGTTAAGAAGTTCCACGAACATGGGTTTTTCTGGTTTTCACAAGCATCTTTTTCGCTGTAATTATATATATTGCTATAATTGGATGCCGTGTTCTGCCCTTGCCCAGCCACTTGCGGGTTGACCATCTCGGGGAAAGACCCCCATCACCTCTGTGTTGCCTGTATGGGTATCAAGCACACACAGGCATTGCTAGCAGACCCCGACTCCTGCGTGCACTCCTGCGTAATGCCCAGCAGAATCCGGGAGCAGCGTATGTGAGTGGCTGGGGCCACGAGCCGATCCCTTTCTTTCCATCACTGCAACGAAGCCCAGCAGCGAATCCAGCTCAGCTACCTCTTGCTGGGGGAGAAGATGAGGAGGAGGATTTTAACATGAAAATGAGGAGGATGCCATTCCCCCTCCGGCCCAGCCACGTGGTCTGGCAACTCCATCGGCGGGGAAACTCAGTTCTCCCTATCCATGGCTGTCCATGAGATGGCCTGCAGTGCAGGATGACAAGGGGGAGGAGAGGGATCAGTACAACGATAAAATATTGCCCGCTCGCCAGGTACCCACCAAGCAGCTCATGCCCACTGTTCTGGCGTTTATCAAGGAGATGAGGCATTACTGGGATAAACCCTTTCACCACAGAGTACCCGTCAAGGGTTATGCTGGCCTAGAGATTGCAGATAGTGACATTTTTGAGGCTCACCAAACCCCTGGTCGTGGAGCAGTCAGTAGCGTTTCACCTCCATCTGAACTGACGTTCCAAACTCACGTCGGTGGGACCAACCCTTTCAGGTAAAATGGAGCATTTCACAGCCTTCATGTACCATAAAGTTTATAAATCAGCAGCTCAGTCAATAAAATATCTGAACGTGGTCACCCTGCTCTCTGTTTTAGGACATGGGTCACCTGTGGATAAGGTACCCTGAGTCCTACAGTTTGGTAGGAGATATGTATCATCATTGATCTTATTCTCAGGCTCTCTAGGGGTGTAGTGCAGGGTTGTGGCTGCGTCATGGGCCAGGCTGTTGCAGGGGAGAGATCACTGTGTCTCATTTCCTCCAACCTGCCTGGCCAGGATTACCAGGTTATTATGGATTCTCTGTACGAGCCGTCACAGGCTAGGGGATTGTTTGGGGAGGCATTAAGCACTATGCAGCAGGCTAGTCAAGAGCTGCACGACCTGCTGATGCACCACAAAGATTGTGTCTCGCGACACAAGATGTGATTTGAAAATTGTCACCAGACACCTGCGACACAAGCGACGCAGTGAGCATGAAAACGGCCTAACCGTCTCCTTTCAATGTGGAAAAGTAGCGGCTCTATTGCTCCTGAATGACTGAACTCCTCACCCTATCGCTAAGGCAGAGCCCATCCACCTTTCGGAGAATTCAAATTCAAATAAAAAGGACTAGATGTTACAATCCCTGATAATGCATCGCTTCAAATGGATAACGTACTGAGGAATGACTACCATGAGGAAAGGCAGCCCGGGATCTCCACCAGCAGGACACCTCGCCAGCTGCCTGCCCCAGCCTCGCAGGGTGCCTCGGCCCACAAATCACTCTACCAAAATTTTTAACTTCCTTGTAATATTTAAAAAGCCTTACCCGAGGTCCATGTGGTTAAGCAGGTGTGTATTGTCTTGCCCTGTTTCCTGGCTCCCAGCATGCTCTCTGTCTATGTGTCATTTCCTGTTCCTAGTTATAGTTTCTCCACCATTTTGTTTAGTCAGTCGCTGTTGAGTATTGCAGCATCGACAGCGATCAACTCGAAGGAAAATGACGACGGAGGCAAAAATGTCCTTAATACTTTAGGAACTTTATTCCACACCAACACGCGGCGAAACTTTCCCTTATGGGTGCCATTTTTGTTGTGGTATACTCTCTTCTCAGGGGCGTGATGACGCAGCATACGTGCCCTTACAATGAAAACAGTGCCTCCTTGTGGTGACAACTAAAATACTGTCTCTCTGTTAAGCAACAGTAACCATAATGCAGTTAAACACACTGTACAACATGAGTACACACAATGAATATCTTAACACCCCCTCTTGTACTCAGGTTGCTGGAATCTAAAGAAAAGTTGTACAATAAACAATAAACAGTTGTACAATCTCTACCACACTTCTTTTCTTTTTCTTCAGTTTTTAAGCACCAAACATAACGTCAGCAAACTTTGCAAGTTTTAGCTTAGAAACAGGTTTGGTCATAACATCTGCAACCATTTCCTCAGTAGTGCAATATAACAGACACATTTTCCCTTCATTTACAATGGACCTTAC
>VVHJ01046060.1:0-19554 GCA_015107715.1 Tylochromis polylepis
GGCCTAAGCTTGTCTCTTGGACTCAGGATACCAAACCTCCATCTTGGAAATCACTCTGTGCCTCACCTGCCTGCCCTCCTGCCACTGCACACCATCAGGTACCTCCGGATCGCAGGTAGCCATTCCACACCGTTCGGCTCACTCTGGATTCACGTCACTCCCCCCTCTCATCGCTTACTCTCTCCACCGGCAAGTAAGAAGTTTGAAAATATACTCTCCATCTACAGAACAACTCTCCACCACTTTCCTAACCCCATTATCCTCTCTCCTCAGTGTGACTGCTTAACTGCCACGTTCCACTCTGCATCTCTGGCCTCGTTCCCTCGCCCTAGTGTATACTTCCCTAGCCACGTTTCCCTGGCCGTGCCAAGTCAAGCACCCCGTGAATTGTTTTGGTTTGCCACATCCCCTAAGTTAAGTTTAATAAACATTGTTTAACCTTCAGCTGTCTCTGTCTGGGTCCTGCTCCTGAGTTCAGTTTGGTTCAGACCACTCGTTATCGTGACGGGTTTAGAAAACATGGGTTGCCACTGAGCAGTTCGTTTATGTGTAAGCCAGTGCATTGGCTAAAAGCACAGTGCAAAAAAAAAAGTTGGTTCTTTTGCCCGATTAACAACTTTTACTGCTATGAATACTGCATCTCATGCTCTCACTCTTCTCCTGCAAAGAAGAGAAGCAAGCTCGAATTTTGGTTTCGCTTTAGGCAACAACATTATCTCTCCGTGCAGATGGAAGGCATCTGTAAAAAAATACCTTTGAAGATTCAACCTGCGACTGGATGCTGTGTAAAAGATATGTGGCTTAATCATAGAGTAATGCAGTGTTGAGGTCACAAACGGGACAAGGTTGAGGTACAAGTAGGTGTAGTCGCTGTGGTGATGGTGGGAAATCTTACTTTTCAAAACTTGATAAAAGGAGACTCCTTTTCCAGAGTGTTTACTTCACTGAGCCATGTAAGTCTCCTAATATTGCTCAGTGCAAGTGAAAAGACATAAGTTGTCTTTGCAAAATTGGAGACAGTGTTTTTGATTTTTGGAGAACTCTTTATTTCATCGACTGGCCTCACTTGCTCCCTAAAATTGCCATTATGCGCATCAGTTTCCTGTGATGTGGATAAAATCACAAGGTCTTCATTTTCTTCCTCTGAGTGACCGAACATCGGATTCACCTCTTGATAAGTGGCCTTTAATAAAGTTCTTCAGTTATTGCCACTCACTGCAGTAAGATTAAAACCATATTTTCCAGCAGCCTGAAATGAAACATTGAATTGTCACTAATTCCTTCGTGCGTAAATGAAAAACAAGTTTACAGCTCCTTCATTTATGTTGTGCTTTACACGATCTTCTTTAATAGCACAAATCTGCTCAGTGGACCACAGACAGCTGTTGATATTATATTTTTTGTAGCTGGATTAAAAAGCTGTAATACCATCTAGTGCTGTCAAGAAAATGTGTTAAATCATAAGAAATAGGCAATTAAAAACCAAATTAGTAGCGACTGAGATGTTTACTGCAACACTGGTAAGTAGGCCTGCACATCACATGTTGAAAGTTACAGCAAAGAAAAAGGCTGAAGGAAAAAAAACAACTAAAAACTAAGGGCCATTATTTTATTTTTTTTAGTATTTCTGGTCTCATATGTTCAGCGGATATAGATTTGGCCCTCTAAGAGCATGCTGTGGCTGTGGTAAAGGCTCTCTCGTCTTAAAATAATGACAAATTGAATCTACATTCAATTCACGATAGAAACTCAGTTCTCATACGTTGCTATAATGACACAAGGAGCTCTGGGTGTGAAAGCACCTGCTTCACACAAGCTTCACACTGTGTTACAGGTCAGTTGGTGGCTGCACACTCTGTCTTGCATTACACTGCATGCTGAGCTTGTGCTCTGCACTTTGTTCACAGGGGGGACACTGGCGTTTCAGTCTCCAGCAGTTTTGCCTTTTAACTTTCTGCAATTACAAATCTCCTTCCTTTCATGAGACCTCGTAGAGAGGGCCTTACACTGTGGCCGTGGTTCTCAAACTGTGTCACGGCCCAGCCCTGTCTCTTTAAAATGAAGTTCCCCCATAACTAAAGTGAATTCTTGATTACAGAGACAAGCGTACCATGTCTCACATCACATTTGTTTGAAGAGACTACCAGTGAGAATACACGATACCGTTGACTGACAGGCAGCAGGAGCCTGGAATTTCCTCTAATGGCCGACCATCAGCTTAAAAGCGATGTCCAACAAGCGATATGCTCCCTGTGTGGACACAGCTTTACAAAGAGACACTTTATAACAGCTGTCAGATATGTAATAGAGGCTGCGCGGATGCTTAACAAGTTTTCTGGAGCTGAATCATCCCATAAAATTACTCAAATCTTTGCTTGGAATGAACACAGACAATAAAATGTATTAATTAGCTAGCTAAGCTAACTGGTTGCTAACAGTAAATAATACTGCAGACAGAGGACTGGTAGTCTATCGATTTTTGCACTTTCCCAAATGTCAGCCGCACACTGAATCTCTTCAGTGCAGCGGGTAGGCGACCTTCAATTCACGAGATAAGACTTTTTTTCTTTCCAGATGGCATCTGTCTAACTGTATGATGAGGTTTGCATCTCAGGAAAAACAAGCATGCCGTAGAGAGGGAAAACATATAGACCTTTTACCACATCTTATGTCTGCTAGATGGAGTTTTCGGCTGTTTCTGCTGCACTAAGAACAGAAAAATCAATTCAAATCAATTTTATTTGCATAGCATTAAATCACAACAGCAGTCATCTCAAGGCAGTTTACAATATATAAGGTAAGTAAGGTAAAGGCCCTACAATAATACAGAGAAGACCCCAACAATCAAACGACCCCTTATGACCAAGCAGTTGGCAGCAGTGGGAAGAAAAAACTCCTTTTTAACAGGAAGTAATGTCCAGCAGAACCAGGCTCAGGGCGGGGCAGCCATCTGCCATGAATGGTTCAGGGGTGATCTAAGCTCAGTATTAAATAGGACTGAGAATGTCAGTATCGAGTCTGTAAGCCTATTTTGAAATCGCATAAGGTCTAAAAGAGGCGCCATGATGACAAGGACTGATGTTCTGGGAGTGATTGTGCTTTCATCTGACTCGCAAAGTCATCACCTGACTTGTTCCTGTTTGTTTCTCTTGTTTACATCCCTGGTGACTCTGACTCATCTTACAAATCCTTGTGTATTCACATTTTTTCTTTTCTTAGACATTTTCAAACAGGCCGCAGACGTATGCAGCGATAACAGGAAAAAGTGCTGAAACGTGTTGATTGCATATCATTTTCTGCACAACAGAAGCTGATTTAAGAAGAAAGAAAACATGTACCTCATGCTCTTGAGATTATCCTTTAGGTAAAAATGTACACATTTGACTCATTCGGCCTTGATTTCCCTGAAAAAACCCCAAAGCAAAACAAAACCTTGAGTGTATCTTCCCTCTATGTGCTACACTTTAGAGCCAAAATGTTTCAGTTGTTGCAATCAGTAAAAAGGACTTCCAGCACTTCTACTCATGATCTGTCAGACTGAGAGCTAATCAGATGTGATCGGCATTTTATAAGTTATACGTGCAATTTCTAGTAAAGTCTGACAAGCCTGTGTAATGATGGCACAGACTTTCCATGCAATACTTTGTGTTTTGTGATCTGCCAGATTAGAGCTGTGCCTCCCTCAGGCCCATGTGGCTGCAAGAATCTGTTTTAGTGTACACATCTTTGTTTTGTTCTCAAGTGTCTCAAAATACGTGCAGCAGATTTCCGTTGGCGATCTTCCTGAAGCTGCATACGAACAGCTCTGTCCTCCCACAGGAGGATGAACCTGCTGAAACAGTTAGTTTTAGCACTAGTCCAACACTGATCCCCTGGGGACTCTGGTTCTGTTTTAATTGTCTGTAGAAATTCCTGCAGTGAACTTACGTGTCCATTCATTCCTCCTCTGCAGCAGGTCGCTGAAGAGGTCTGTGCAGTACAGTATGTAAAGAGGAACACACACAGCAAGACACATTTGAGGGAAATTCTTCGCTATTTTTCCACCAAAATAGTCAAACCTACAGTAATATCTCGACTATCGAGGGCTACAGCATCACTAACCGACCTTTTTTTATGGATGATGTCTGACTCTAGAAGAATAGTTGAGGTGTAAAGTCCAGAATGACTGAGTTTTGTTAACTAAAACCCAAACGTCACCACTAAAGTACACTTGCATATCACACCATTCATTCTTCAACATAACCTGAGCTCTCTTCGGCAAGTCTTCATGTCATTTCTTTAAGTAGTGTTCAGGAATAGTTCTCCAGGCTTCTTGAATGATGTTCAAAGCTCCTCTTTGGATGTTGGCTGCCTTTTGCTCTGTTCTTTGCAAAAATGATCCCATACTGCGTCAATCATTTTAAGGTCTGGGCTCTGGGGAGGCCAATTCATGACTGATAGTATTTCATTTTGTGTTTTCCATCCAGGTATGCTTTTACTGAATTGGCAGTGTGTTTGGGATCATTGTCATGCTGAAATGTGAAGCTGCTGCCAATCAATCACTTTCCAGATGGTAGTGTATGGTAGATCAAAACCTGATGGTATTTTTCTTTTGAATTTGACAAGCTCCTCAACACCACTGGCTGAAATGCAGCCCCAAACCATGTCACAGCCTCTTCCATATTTTACAGATGGCTGCAGAGACTCACCACAAATTTCAAATTTGGATCCATGACTCCATCAGACCTGTATGCACTGATTTTCACTACAGTTCTTGTGTAATTTGGCATACCTCAACTTTTTCTTCCCATTTCCCTTCCTTACTATTACTGTTTTGCTGGATTTTCATTATTTTTTTTAAGGATATGACTTGTTCCTCTGACGTAAATTTTATTTTTTTTTTTGGTCTGCCACTTCTTATTGTCCATGTCACGGTCTGCAGAATGAGTAGACTGAGTGTTGATATGGAGGACCAAGACGCAGATGCTTGGAGACGGGATAATCTGAACAAAAAGCAGGCTGTTTATTAGGCTGATGCTTGAAAAACAAAAAGAATTGGAAACTTCAGATTACAAGAACTAAACTGGGAAAGATACTAGGAGGCACAAGGATCTGGGAAACACTGCGGAAAAAACGAGCTGACTTTCCAACAAAGGACAAAAGGAAACTGACTTAATATTAACATAGAAGGGTGATAAGGGGAACACAGACAGCAGAAAGAAATTAGACATAAAGAGACAGGGGAAGCAAAACCGAATGTAAAACACAAGACGGGGGACTATCAAAATAAAACAGGAAGCACAATCACCGTGAGACTGAGGCACGTGAGCCTGACATGGGCAAAAGGTAAACAAACATGAAGACATGACAGACTTAACATGGAAGATGATAAAAGACAAAATACAGAGATGACAGTAAGACAACAGGAGGGGGATGCTAAAGGAAACTAATAAACCTAGAGATAAACTAGAGATAATACATTACACACAGGGAAAACGATATGGAATAAGAATAACTCATAAGCACAGGGGAAACCAAAGTACAGACAAAGACTCTAGGAATATAAATTATTTCTCAAAACTCAAAACAATGAATAAATAACAAGATTCAAAACACTACAAGACAGTCTGCCTCGATGGAAGCATATACTAAATAAATACATTAAAAACATACAGAAATCAGGTTGTAGCTCAAGACTTTTGCACAGCACTGTATGTGTTAATTTCTAGCATGCATATTGAGAGTTATTTGCTTCCAGACTGAAGTGGCAGAGATGGTTTGAATAGTAGGAATCTCCTTCGGGTCTGTTTCATATTCATCAGGCTGGGCGAGTATTGACGAAACTAAATCACACTGACAAGGAGCAAAGTAAATCTACAGAACAAAATGTGCCTCCTGCCCCTTCCCTGACTTTGTGCCTAATGAGAGTCCACACATTGACTCAGGCCACTCAGCTCTATAGGAAATTAATGGACCTGGTGATGACATCATTTTAATTTGGGCCCTTGGCCTCACTCGGTCACGTCAGTGTAGTTTAGGTGACTATAGGGTCTAATTGGTTTTGACAATAGCACAGACTGGGATGGCGGTGGCGGTGAATTAAACACAAGCCAATTTTGCAGTTTTCACACACCCATGTGTGATCACACTTCTGCATGAGCACTAAAATAGTTAAGACGACAGATGTAATTTTCTAAGGCAACAATGAGTGAACACATGATGACATTTCAAATGAATGCAAGCAGGTTTGTCCTGCTGACACAGAACAATTCGCAGAAGAATTTAGCTCTCGTGTCACCAAAACTGAACTTATTACGCTGTTTTATGCACCTAAAAGCCCGTAGTCACTGAGTTAATGACAAATGAGTGGAATGGTGGTGTAGGTGCACTGTGGCTGCAGCATTAAAACACTTGTCACATAATGTTTTTGATTAACATTTTTCTTTTTAGCCGAAACATTAACTGAAATTATTCATAGCAGTATTTTCAAAGTCAAAGTTAATAAATAAAAAAGACTACGATGCATGCTAGCATGTTTACTAATTATTCAGTCTGAGTAAGTATTTACCCAGAACAGAGTGCAGATGATGCTAAAACGGGAATTTTGAACTGATGATAATGGTGATGATGTGGAGAGTGAAAGGTCCTCAAACGTTTAAAAAATTCATCCTGACGACAGAATCTCTCCATTAAATTTCACGGCGATCCACCCAGGATGTGGCATTTCACTCAAAAACACTGAAGGAGTTTTGAGCACATTGGAGATTTGTACCAGATGTGATGGCAGACCATCTGACAGTTTTTTCATATTACAGAAAGAAAAGAAAAACATCATCCTATGACTGGACATCTAACTTCTCTTAAATCCCGATTAGTGCATTTGCGTACATGATGGATCTCTTAACCACGATCCCCTCCTGTCCTCTCAGATTCTTTCCATTAGTATGGACAGATTTGTTGGCATCCCCAAAGAGACTATGAATCTTTACATTACCGTCATGTTTCAAGCTAAGCGTTTAACCTCACAGGTGCCTCCAAGCTTTTCATCAGCCATTTGGCCTGTTTAAAAGGGATAAACAAATGATACTGTGTAGCATCACTGTGTGCACCACACTGAACATGGACCAGAGAAGGCAAAGGGGAGAGCTGTCTGAGGAGCTCAGAAAGAAGATTATAGACATCTGTGTTAAAGGTAAAGGCTATAGGACCATTTCCAAGCAGCTTCATGTTCCTGTGGCCACAGTTGCTGTTATTATTGAAAAGTATAATGCTCACTGAACTGTAGTCAGCCTCACAGGACATGGATGCAAGAGGAAATCCTGGGTTGATCACAAGGATAGTTCGGATGGTAGAAAAACGTCCAAAGAAACCAAGCTGAACTCCAAGATCAAGGTACGTCACTGTCTGTGCACAACACATTATAATATAATATATAATATATTTGAATGACGGTCTTCATGGAAGAAGATGCAGGAAGAACACAAAAAAAAGCCAAGCTGGAATTTGCCAGAAGATATGCTGACAAGCCCGAATGTATTTGGGAGAATGTCGAGACAGAACTGAAGCCTTTTAGTCCACCCACATCCGCTCGCTGTTTACAGAAGGAAAAATGAAGCTTTAAAAGAAAAAAACCCCCCAGAATACCTACTGTGAAACATGGAGGGGGCGTGTTTTTTGTTTTGGGGGCTTCTTTGCTGCGTCTGGTGCAGAGAACCTTGAACCTGTGCAGGGCACACGTCTTAAGACTACCAAAGCATCCTGGAGTGAAACATATTGCGGAGCGTCAGAAAGCTCAGCCTGAGTCACAGGTCGCGGGTTTAGCTAAAAAACACAGAAATACAAGAATGGCTGAGAAAAAAAAGGACTATTCTTAAACGGCTCTCCATGAGCTCAGACCTTAATCCTACCTAAACATCTACGGGAAAATCTGAGGATTGCAGTGTGGAGATGCCACCCTGAGACAGCTTGAGCAGCAGGAAAAGTGGGCCAAACTACACGTTGGCAAATGCAGACGTCTCATTGTGAAGTGCAGAGATCACTTCTTGGCAGTGATATTAAATTAAGAGTACCATGCTAATTCTACAAAATACTCAAGTGAATCAGTAATCAAAAGCAAAGTCTGATTTGTGTTAAATGGATTAAACAGTAAGGGATGTCATTAAACTTGAATCTGTTTAAAGTTATTTCAGAGATAGTCATTGTGTGTCATGTCTGAATGATTATGTTTGCATTTGTGGGTCCAATTTGAAAAATTTGGGTTTTTACCTTTTCTAGAGGTCATGCAGAAACTCATATGTCAGTGAGATCATAATACCTGACACACAAAGCATTCATTTATATCTGATTTTAAGTTTTAGAAAAGGTACACAGACCCACACACTTTAGGACAGCAGCCCGTATGGCACAGAAGCCACGAGCTGTTGTTGACAGTCGAAACACAAAGCTGCGTTAAACAGCTGTGTGAGCTTAAAGCATGTTGTGAAAATGACAGTGTATTAGCCAGGACACTAGCACAGTGCCCAGTAATACAAAGTAGTATTTAGGACAACAAGCTGTGATATTAATCCATTATGCTGCGTCAAATCTGAAGCACAAACATGTGAACACTGACTGTTCACAGATGGAAACGTGTTAGCTACACTCTAACAGGAGGATTTGTTGGCACTTTTGATGAAATTCATCTGTTAGAGAAGTAGCGTTAAGAAGGAACAATGGAGAGATGCAAGCTTTTATTTTGATGGTGTTTCTTTTACTACAAAACCACTTCAGTTTTCTGGTTTAATAGCAGAAGTTATTCAATCCCCAGAGGGAATGCACTTATCACAAATTTCTACAAAGTGTAAGAGTTTGAAGGAGGGGAAAAAAAACTTTGACAATTAGTCTTTTTTTAATTAAAAAAAACATCTCAAAGGGTGCCGTGACAGATTGCAGAGTCAAAGAAGCTGTTAACAGTCACGTCATACCTGCACCAAGCCTGCAGAAGCCTTTTTCTTCTTCTGCTTTCCCGCGGTGGGGAAACACAGTCTGCTCTCTCACCTGGCTGCCTCCTGCTATGCTGTGGCTCAGGTGTTCTAACTGGAAAATTACAAGTGACTTGATTTGTGTAAGTGGCTGTGATAAATTAGCTGTGTTAAGCTTTTGGGCACAGTGGTACTTGTTAGCCTCTTCCAGCAAACAGCTATTAAAAAAAAAAAGACAGTGCTCCACATCTTAGTGAATTACAAACAAGCAACAGGGAAGAAATTAAATATGATTGGTTTGTCCACTGATTTAAATTTTTCCTTGCTTGCTAGATCATTAATTACCCCACCACATAAACAGTGTCTGAAGACCTCAATAAATACAGCGCTTTATTAGGAACCCGCAAACTGAACCTACGTATTACTACAATTATCCAATCAGCCAATAATTTGGCAGCTGTGCAGTGCACAAAATCCTGCAGATACACATCGAGAGCTTCGTGTGATGTTCACGTCAAACATCGGAAAAAATGTGATCTCTGCGGCTTTGACTGTGGCATGATTGCTGGTGCCAGCCAGGCTTCTCTGAGTCTTTCTGAAACTGCTGATCTCCTGGGATTCACGCCCCTGAAGTTTAATCCGAACGGTGCTGAAAACAAAAGACAGCCAGTGAGCGGTTCCTCTGCAGAAGGCAACATCTTGTTGATGAGCGGGATCAGAGGAGAGTAGCTAAGCTGGTATGATCTAAAAGAACAACAGTCTGAGCCGAATAAACCACCAAAGAACCAATCAGCTCCTTAAAGAAAAAACATTAGAGCATAAAACTGTGGTCTATACAATGAACGATATATAAAAGATGATTGAAGCCACTGTGACCTCACTCACAATCGCCATTACAGCCCTTTTGCCGGACACCAGGTAGGGGGTGAATTTGATTGCAAAACCAAGGGACACTGAAAAAACTTGTCAGTCATTGTAGGGTCATAGTTTAGAAAATGAATGCCATGCTGCATTCAGTAACCTTGAAACTAGCGATCGAGCTCATGAACTTATCAGACGTATGTTTATCAGTCGTAAATCATGCTGGTGGACCCCTTTTTGCAACCAGAGAAGTTAGCCCCTGGTGGCCATTAAAGAGAATACAGCCTCACAATGTCAAACTTTTGTGTACAGTCTATGTTTTGTGTTGGAGCTATTATTTATGCATTTGAAAAACTCTGTGGGCAAGTGAATCATGATTCCTCCTCATCATTAAGAGTCTGTGGGGGCTGAGATAGTCGTGATGTCGATTTTATAAAAGACAAAGATGTTTTAAAGTACTTAGCCCATGCAAATACTCCAAGAGTCCACACCAAATTTAAATCTGAAAATAATAACAAAAATGTCCTCATAGTTTTGCAGCATTGGCCCAAAATAAAACAGAAAAAGCCCTTTTTCCACCATATACTTCTGCTGCACAGGTGCACAGTTTGACAACATCACAGCTACAATAACTGCTCGCATCAGAGTGTTAACACTATCAGCATCTCATCAGAGCACTTAATGAATGCCATGCTACGCATATGGTGTGCATATGGTCGGCCAAGAAAAATGAAACATTTTTTCCAACAGTAGCCACTGACTGGAACGATAACAATTAAATACGCCTGCCTCCACGCAGCTGAGACATTTTGCGAACTGCTACTGTGAGCATGCACCAGTGCACGATTGGCTAACGAGTCCCCCAGTTTGGCTCGTGATTGCTTTGTTTTGGGCTGGACAACAACCAACAACATCTTTAATGCTTCAGAATTCAGCAACAGATTTCTTTTCAGGATTTGTCAAGCACTGTTTCTGTTAGAGCGGAAGGGAAGGTTTAAAAGACTGTAATAAGACCTGCTATGACGTATGGTTTGGAGATGGTGGCATCAATTAAAAGAAAAAGGCAGCAGGCAGAGCTGGAGGTGGTATTGTTGAAGATGTTAAGATTTTCACTGGATGGTTAGAAATGAGTATGCCAGAGAGAGAGAGAGAGCTCAGGTTGAGCAGTTTGGAGGCTGAGATGGTTTAGACATGTGCAGAGGGGGGATAGTAGATATATTGGATAAAGTATGTTGAATATGGAGCTGCCAGCCAGGTGGAAATAAGAAGACCTCAGTGAAGATTCATGGATGTAGTGAAGGAGGACATGCAGAGGGTTGGTGTGACAGAAGATGGGAAGAATGTAGATGATCTGCTGTGGTAACCTGTGATGTACAATGCTGCTGGTGTTACCATATGTCCACTGAATGTATGGTTTTGTTGGTGCACCAATGAAGGCTAATGGGGCTGGTGTATGATGTTTAATGCTTATTCTCCCCCTGAAGGGAGGGAGTATGTGATTGGTTCTGTCTCTTTGTCTGTTTGTGAGTCTAGCCTTCACAGTTTTCAGGATATATTTCCAAATTTTGTGTGATGGTCGATACCAATAACAGCTCTGGCTGATTTCATTCTGGTGAAAACTGGGTCAATGGATCGCTTATGGACCGTCTTCAAACTACAATAATATACTAGGCCTTGGAGGACATGAGTACTTGGATTGGCTAAGCATTTGACCTTGACCTCCATTGTTGATCTTGAAAAAAAAATGTCAAGAAACCATATTGCGTAATATCTCATATGAAAGGGTCTGGAGAGAACTGTACAACACATTTTATTTTTTCCAATATGACGCCCTATGACTATAGCCCTGGCCCTTCAGGGGAAGTTGCACTCTGAATGGTCTTGTTATATACTTATGTCATTACATTCAGGAAAAAGAGAGCATCAGATTTCTAAATAATAGGCTCTAACTAACTTACTGATGAAAGCGCTGTACTGAAACATGGTCCCATACTGTGACGTGAACCAATAAACAAGTCAAATATGAACATTTTGTCCTGGCTCATTTGGACGTTGGTGACATGCTCCTGTTTTACATTCCTTGCAGTGCATTATTTGAGATGCACAACATGCTCTTCCTTTGAGGCTTATGGGCACTAACAGAAGACCACATTGTGTTGCAGTCCTGTCAGCCAAGAGCAACAATCAGAGGCACAGACTCACCAGATCGGGTTGGCGAATGGAAAAAACATAGCCTGGTCTGGTGAATCTGATTTTTGACAACTTGCTTTTGTACTGGCTGAGGCATGCAGATGGTAGGTCAGAATTCAGTGTCAACAGCATGAAACCCAGCAGGATATAATGATGTCTGGGATAGATTTTTTTGGCACATTTGGGTCCCTTTTCCTGATCAGCATGAATCCTGATCAATCATGGCTTGAATACCACAGTCTGTCTGAGCATTGTTGCTGGCCATGTGCATATCTTCATGGTCACATTTTACCCTCTCCTAATGGCTTCTTACAGCATGATAATGCAGCATGTCACAAAGCATAAGCCAGCGCAATCTGGTTTCATATGCATGACATTGAGTTCAGTGTACTTTAGTGGCCTCCCCAGTCACCCGATCTAAATCCAGTCAAAATCCTTTGGGATGTGGCAGAACGAAAGATTGGCAGCATGAATGTGCAGCTGACAAATCTGCAGAAATTATTTAATGCATTCATGTCAGGATGGAGCAGAATCTCAAAGAGTTTGGTACAACGTCTTGTGAAGTCAATGCCATGAAAATCTGAGGCTATTTCAAAAGCAAAGTTGGGCCCTAGAGAAAGTGCTTCATTGAGCTCTTTGTGCCCAGCATCAAACAGAAAGCCAAGACAATAGAAACGTCTTCCAAAAGTTTGAACATTACCAACATCACATGCTACTGGTTTCAGGGCTTAACGCTGTGTGCGCTCAGTTACACGGCTTTGTTTTTGCTCCCAAACAAACGGCACTCTAATATTTACAAAAAAACCCTGATAACATGCAGATATTAAAGTGGAGCAGTGCAGAGATTAAAGGGCACAGGAAAAGAGAGAGAACAAAAAGTCCCAGAAAGGGGAAATGACACATGTTGATGATGAACTAACCACTTGTAACATTTCCAAACAAATCAGTCAAAAACTATATATGATATTGTCGTAAATAGTATATATTTGGAAACAGATCTTTGCTGTCCCTTTAATATGAAGGTATCATTTGAGCAAATAGGAAATGTGAGTCCTGGCTTATTGTCTTGTGTAGCGACATGTCATAAAATTGGCAGTAAAACCAATAATCAGTTTTAAAATCTACTGAGAGCAGTCTTCCTCCCTCACACACTTTAAATAATCTCCCTGTCGTGTATGAATCAAGCTGCTGCGGGACACTTACGTGTCTCCGAATGTAACATTACGTATGATTATCCTTGCGGCGTAACCTCTACAAAAAAAATTACATTTTTATCCAACTAAATTGTTTTCCCTCTTGCATGCAAGAGGTGATGTGCTCTCTGAGTAGATTAGATTCAGGTGTACAAAGTGCACAGTTCTAATATCAGAGAGAGCTTTAAGCAGCAAAAGTAGGTTTGTTAAAGAAAAAAAGACTGTGGGAAACAAATGTGTTACAGCTAAAGTCACTGCACATGTTTTCCTTTTTAAATCACACCTTGTTTTATTTTCGAATTAATCTTAAAGTTTTATCGTGTGCCTTTAAAGTTTGGAGGTCGCTTCAAAGCAGTCGCTCCATGTTGTCCCCATGTCGAGACTCGTATTAGGCTGAACCCAAGAGGTTTTTTGATCAGGTTTAAAAACACACCTTGTATTTAGAGACTACTGGCAGAGCTTCTAATCAGTTTTAGTCATTTTTAAATTTCTTTAATGGACTTTTTTAGTTTTATCTATTGTAAAGTTTGCCTGTTTCATTTCCGTTTTTCCACATTTTACTCTTATTTATGTAGTATGTCTTTAATTTCTTAACACATTTAATGTATTTTTTTATTTTATTGCTGTCTTTTAATTGGAAAGTCCTTTAGTCAACTAATTATGTTTTTTTTAAAGTGCCCTATTAATAAAGTGGATTGGAATGTTTAGCGACTGGCTAATGCCTAGAATGAAAATATCAAACCACATGCTACTGAATTTGATCTGAAGTAGCGCAGATATTGAATAATAACCAATGAAAAATGATCTCCATATTTTAAATGAGTACAAATACAGTGTGAAATAGATGATGGACAGCCTCAGACTTTACTTCAGTGTAGTATTGCAGACGTGGTTTGGGTCTTCGTTTCATGTTTGTTTTAGTCTTTGTTAGTAAGAAGCCCATAAAACTGATAAAGATTCAGATGTGTGCACCACTAAAATGAACAACTTTGACAGCAACTTGGGCCGACGCAGCGGTTACGGCCTTGCTGTGCGGACTTCTTCCTGTGCTTGTGTGAGTTTCCTCCAGTTACTCTGGCTTCCTCCCACATTCCAAAGACAAACATGCTCGGTTAACTGCTGGCTTTAAATTGGCTGTAGGTGCTGATGGGAGAGCGTGTAGTTGTCTGAGCCTTAAGAAAATGGCTGGACGGTGGGAGAACTGCTCCTATTCTCCATTCTGATGGAAAATGCACCGAAAAAAAAGTCCAACAACTAAAGTGATTCCCTGATTATCTTCAATTTTTTTTGAACACTTGCAAAACCATCCAGAGGGCCAAACTTTGGCAGACTGGGTCTGACCAGTTTGTTTGCCACCTCTTGCCTAAACATAAGTTTAATGGTGTTTTAGCCTCTGTTACAGGAGATTCTGTTATATTAGCTCGTATTTTGAAGTAAAGACAACCGGTCAGTATTAATGTGTTTGCAGCTTGCCACGTATGTAAATAAACAAATCCAGTCTGTTTCCTGCCAAACTGCGATTCAGTTGCATAGTAGCAAATTTCTAGTCGATGCAACAAAACCCTCCACTGCAAACCACTCACCGTGACACGTGTCATAGGTGGAAGTCCCACTTAAAGATACTGTATGAACCTTAAACTGTGAATGACTTCATTGTTATTGGGCGCACCTGTGTGTCTGGCGTCGACGTTTTTAGTTGTGAGAAGGCTCCAAAAGATATGATATGTAAATCAGATAAAAGGTCTCACAGTCCTTAGCATTGAAATCTACTGTGATGTAAGCCTGCAGGGGGTGAAACAGAATCCACGCAGAAACAAAAGCTCAAAGTGAGGCCATGACTAGGCAGGAGTGAGGACGGCTCTTTCTTCGGGAGGATACTTTCCCCTTCGGATGAAGAGGAGGAGTGTGGAGACGCTCACGTGATTAATTTTTGTCTGCGATACCAGGTTTGAACAAAGTCAAGTTCACCACGCCTAACGTGGCCCACACCGGAAGTGTTCAGTGTGGCGTTTCAAGATAAAAGACAAGAGGCTGACGTTTTTGTAGGGGCGACTAACTGAACGCTGAGACTACACTTAATCCCAGGGGTCGACTTGGAAAAGACACGTGTTTCCATTTAATTACGTTTAAACCTGGGTTTAATTGTGACACATTCAGCTTCTCTTAGGTGAGGATTAGTAGGAGTAACAACACCTTCATTCTCTATACTCGTTCAGCGTCATTAAAAAAAGGGTTTGACGTTTTTAAAGCTTAAATGGTGTCATCACTGTATTGTCAAAGTTGGTAATATTCTGTGCATTTTTTTTAATCAAACCACTGGAAATGATTAATAAGACTCAATTTAGCCGTCGATAGCTTAAAATAAGAATTAAACATAGGCTAATTTATTTTATTTTGGAAGGAACTTCCGGACACGGCTTCTACCCCACAGCAGGCTTGATGACCGGGAGCTGAGACTCTGGACATTTTAAGGTGAGCACGTTTAGTTTGGAGCGGACTTAAAATCCCGGAGCGGGGCTGCTGAGGGGAGGACAGCGGGCACAGCAGCTGCTTCCGCCGGAGGAACACCTGAGAAAGGTGCGCTCAAGCCGGCTGACGAATTAAACACCAAACTGGAGACTTCTTCGGACTTGGCTCTGTTTCAGACTCCCGGTAAGCGGCACCGACGATGCTCCGCTCAGGCTCTCGGTCTTAACATCACAAAGTAACTCGATTTTTAAAAAGTGTCAGCTTTCTGGATATTTATGCCCTTCTTTTTTTTTCTCTTTTTTTTTTAAATCAGCGGACGCGTGATGATTCCCGTCGCATCGCGCTGCGGTAGGTGAACTACTGGAGACGTGAGGGAGCTGGAGCTGGAGCGGGAGGGGAGGGTGGAAAGCGGGTCTTTGCGGCCAACTCGGACCTTTTCGGCTTGATTAGAGCTGTAATTTCACCCTCCACGGCTCAGAATGCATTCCCACCTTCTTCTCTCGGCTGTGGATGTTTAATAAAAGCAGCAGAAGTCGGTGTCAGCTGAGCCAGAACGGTGCGGATCCGTCGGATGCCTCTTTTTGTTGTTGTTGTTGTTGTTGTTGTTTTCCTCCCCTCTCTCCACTGTTTCCATGATTTGCGCAAGGAATTTCATGTTTGAATTTTTAATTGGAGAATGACTAACCTCAGAGGCACACTCTGCTGCTCTTTCCCTGCCGAGTGTTGCTCAGACAAGTCCAATCCTTTTTGGAGAACGCGTGCAGCATCCCGCTGTTTCCAGCCAGGGCGCGCGTCACCTCTCTACTGATCTCCATTGATTTATAATATTTTTTTGTGGGGGGGCCATTTATCGAGTGTCGCGCAAGGACTCGGGTCCGTTTGGGGAACACTGTTTTTTCCCTCCCTCCCGCCCGGGTTGGATCGGGATAGTTGGAACTTTTTGCTTTCTGATGTGGGGGAAACGCTCCGCGTTGCCTGGAGAAGACGCGGTTTGGCCGTGCCTTAGGTTCGCTGCTTAAAGAGACTCTGAGAAGACTGGCCAGTAACATTTCTGCTTCTGAAGACCTCCGAATTACATCGCACTCAGTGCCGCTCAGACACTCGTGCAGTTGCATTTCTGTCTATTGCGCATTATCCAACTTAAGACCCTCGAAGAACTGCAACAGCGTCGTGTGGAGGCTAACACCTGCAGAGAGGTTTATTTTCCCTCAATCGGCTACTGCAACAGCTGGGATTTAACATCCTCCTGCAGGGATTTCTACCATGTCAGGTGTACGGGATTTCAGATGGACTCTCTTCATCTGTGTGGCGGCGCTGTCATGTGGTGAGTACCCCTCCTGCCCCCTCCCCTCCTCTCCTGCCCCCCCAAACACACACCCACACACCCCTGCCAACAGGGTTCCAGGATCATAACCATGTTGCACAGAAAGCAGTGGCCCTAAATTTCTGAAACATGCCACTGCAGAGGCAGCTGCTGTTGTAAATTATTATTATTATTTTTTCTAAACAACCTCACCACCAATCACAAACAGTCATACTCCTGTTACACATTTCTGTAGAAATTCAACAGTGGGTATACTTCTGGTCTGTTTTCCCCTCCCAGGTAACTCTGTTTTTTTTGTTTTTTTCCAGAGGAGAATGGCAGGCACGCCATTAAACTAGATACTTTAATTGGAATAAAAAAGCACTGCGGATGTAATTAACTCTCATGATAATCACAGTCACAAAAGAATGAAAAAGCCACACTTCAAAGGCTATAGAGAGCTGAGAAAAGGGCTAAAATACACACTCCACATCAGGTTAGAGTTGCTTATGCTCGAGGACTCGCAACATATTGGAGAACTGATTTCATCTGCTGCTCGTGCTCAAAGTCACGGTGTGTTACGCAGCAGATGCATGCATGCGCATGTACGTACGTACGTGTACACACACACACACACACACACACACACACACACACACACACACACACACAGAGTGTGTTCTACATGTGCTGATGAAATCCAAATCAAACATTTTCAAAGATGATTTCCTGACATGTCCCCGTGATCTAGTTGGACTCCAAAACACTAATCCTCCTTTAATATCCAGCTCTTTATTATTTTTTTTTATTGATGCAGCAGCAGCAGCAGGGGTGCAGGACTGTTTCCAGCAGTAAGCAAAGTGTGACATTGCAATGCATGGATTAAGTGCGTTGCTGGGAGGCAACCAACTTACAGTGCAGTTTCTGTTTACTCATTTGCAGGCATATTTAAAAGGTGCTTATATTTAGACCCAGATTAGGACTCTTCTGTGCTTCACCCCAGTAAGCCGAATGGAGACGGAGTGCAGTTTTCCTTCCATGTTCAATGTGTAACCACCTCTTGCTTCCTTTCAGACATCTTGCACAGTATCTCCCCTCTCCTACTCATTTTCACCAAGTCTTGCCTCAGTTTCATTACCACACAAAAGAAACGCCTACGTGTGCACTAAAGCATATACTCTCCTTGATGGCTTCACCAAGGCTGTAAAGCCAGCGTTCTCTATGCTGCAATAGCGTGCCTACACAAATCCCACTAACGCCTGTGGTCAGCGTTGCTTAGTGCAGGGGTGGGGAGGGTGCCCACCTTCCTGAACAATAAAGGCACTGCTGTTGAAAGCGAGTGCAGGGACAGATTTGGCGCGTGGCCGGCTGCCCCCTAAGGATGGTTTCAGAGGCTCTTGGCCTCGGAGACATCAAGTTGCTCTCACACTTGCACACAGAAGCCTTCCCTCCTGCGCTCATCCCGGCACTTTAAACCTCTCCATCCTTGTCACTCTCATGCTAAATAAACAATTTTGTAAGAATACCTCAAGAGAAATGCAATAGACCTGCTGGATGAAGAGCTAAGCAGGCAAATCCCCAGGTGTGAAAAAGCAATATCATGGACTTTAAGACCGCTCTGGGGAAAATCCAGTGCTGTAATGAATCTATTATTTCTCATTCTTCTCACCTTGAATTTGTATTTTCATATATATTGGCTGGCACACAATGTTGTAAACACGCTAAAGATTATTTCCCCCTTTGCAGTTGATGGAATAAAACCCTCACTAGGATTTTTTTTTTTTCTTTTTGAGATGCCATTATGATTGTTCAGTTGTTTCCCTTCACTGTACCCCCTCCTCAGGAAGGTCAGAGGTCATGTGCCGAGCAGCATTCCCAGAGCTGATAGGGATTAAGGTTTTTCAAGGACACTTGAGCTAGGCATGTTCACTGATAAGGGCTGTTCAAATAAAGTTTTCTGGCTACTTCTTGCGAAATGGTATGTTCCTGTGAAATAATAGGACATCAGAATTGAGGTCTAATCAAGGGCAGGGTGGTGTTTGAAGTGTTTTTGTAGGCATTGTTTCTCCAAGATTGACGTGTGTGTGTGTGTGTGTGTGTGTGTGTGTTTTTTTTTATTAGTGGGTGGGCTATGGGGATGTGAGGATGACAATGTCGGTGCTTTTAGCTGTCAGCTTCTGGCTTTCTTTTAAGTCTGATCTGAAAGAGCCGTTATCCTCTGTCATTGTAGACAGATTAGCAATTGTAAAGCTCTTATTGCACTTCCAGTAATGTCAGGAGTCTTCTTTCGGTAAATTGCGAAAAGTAAAATGATCTTTTATGGAAGAAAGTAAAATTGGGCTTAGTGTGCAGGGAGAGGCTTTACACATGGAGAGGAGAGAAACTAACACAACTAAGCAAAAGTATTGTTGAAATATCTCACTGTAATTTAAAAAAAAAAAAAAGTTTAGGTGCTATTCAATTTTATTTATATAGCACCAAATCACCACAACCGTCACCTCAAGGCGCTTTATATTGTATGAGAGACCCTACAATAACACATACAGAGAAAAACCCGACAATCATATGACCCCCCCCCCCCCCCCCCCCCACCCCATTT
>VVHJ01046061.1:0-10165 GCA_015107715.1 Tylochromis polylepis
TACAACATACCATCTTTGATCAAGAGTCTGGGCCAATGTCTGAGTAATTTCATTACACCACGGGACTCACCAGCACGTTCATTCCTGGAGGGCCTCCTGTGACGCCGGACATAAAAGGAAACCCTGCCCAAAACCTCATCTTGTTCCTGCAGGTTAGCGAGTTCACTTCTCGGCGTACAGGCAGGACGGGCAATAGCTGGGAGCTGAGGAATATTAGACCCCACACCTCTCACTCGGCTGACACCACCACAGTCGTGTGCAGCCAACACAGCAGAAACAGCCTGTGACGAGAGAGAACCTTGAGGGTCAGCTAGGGTAGTGGTAGCTTCCTCCTCAGATTGATCCACAACCAACTGGCAGTTTGCAGCACACCGAAACATATCTTGCACAGTCCCATCCACCAGACCGTGCATCTGGTTCAATAGGGCAGCATAAGGTTCAGTGACTAGCCTGTGGCCTATGCATGACTGGACAAATGGCTCTCTACTCAATGCATCCGCGACAACATTTTTGGTGCCAGGGACATACTTCAGTTCAAAACTGTATGCTGCAAGCTCTGAAACCCATCGTTGCTCACACGCATCTAACTTAGGCTTGGTTAAGATGTACGTCAGTGGGTTATTGTCCGTCCACAGTGTGAAGTGGCTCCCTTTCAGCCAATGGCTGAACTTGTCACAGACTGCCCACTTCAGAGCAAGAAACTCCAAACGGTGCGCTGGATAGTTTAGCTGAAAGTGCGACAGTGTCTTGTGGAGACACTGTATATACACCTGGCACCTGCTGGTCTTTGAGGGATCATGGAATCTGAAAAACTGAAATAGTTAAATGGCATAGGGGTGACCATATATGGTGCACATGTATGATCATAAAGAGTTCAGAGGATGCCTTGAGACAGATATGAGCTATGTGTCAAGGCACTCACTTCCACCGTGGGGCATCAGTGGACTCCAGGTACTCTGGACTCAGTTAAAACATGCAAAGAAATGCCTCAGCTGGGATTTGAACCCAGAACTTTCTGGCTGTGAAGCGTAAGCTCTAATAACTTCATCACCATGTCAACCTCCTTCAGAGATCATGTCTGTGTCATCTCTCTGTTCTCTGTGTCTGCAAATGCTTTTTTTTGTGAATGTGTCACTAACCTGGCCTTGTGTTTCAGGGGCAGGACTAATCCCAGGTACATGCACCATGCAATGAGCTCACCTGTTTGTAATTAGCTCATCTGGATCATTCCAACCACAGTTAGTAATACCAGTCTCTCATTTGTTGCTTGCATTTGTTCTGGTAGTAATGTCAAATAAAGCTTTTTGAAGCACTGAAGCTTGTATTGAAAAAACGGTTCACTACTCGAAGCTTTTCAACACAGTCCTCTTTGGTGACATCTGGTGGCCAAAAATATGAAAAGCATCTTGAATCTACAAATTAAAATGAGCTGCTTCATTATGATTGCCCACTCGAGAGAGCTAAGTTGCCAGCTTATGCTTCATATCGTGTGACAGTTCTGCATGATATCAGGCTACCGTTGTGGTGCTTTGAATATGTATTTTTTTGGAGGGTGAAAAAAACTATGTTATGTCTATTTAATTAATAAATCATTTTGATTAATGAACCTTCCTTGTTTAAACATGCACCATGGTGTGATCGCCCTTTGTATTATCTTTACAAATTTGGCATTTGTAAAGATAATAGATAAAAACCACATTATATATAATCTTATATAAAACAGTCTTATAATAGGTTGGAAGTATGCTTGTGCTGTGAGATCCTGCCTCCATGTGGTTATGTAATTAACCAGTGGACTGGTACATTTATATATAATATATCATAAGTTATATGTATAGTGTATTTTCTATATATGTTATGACCGAGGAGTAGAATTGTTTATGAACAAGTAAAAAAATATAACATTAGGTTATTCTATTTGGTTTTTATTTAGGAATAGGCAGAACGTGCTCTCCTCCTTGCTGGCTCCATGTGTCATTATGTAGCACACTGGTTCGCTGTCCCTCGCATAAAATCATCACCTACACACAGCACAAATTCCACCAGTGATTCACTTCTTTATAAATAATTTAATCGGATACTGAAGCTGTGACGTTCTGAGTGGAACTTCAGACATGTCTGGTCACGTGAAGCATTGTGTTGGGTTTTTTGACTCATGCGCTGGAGCTCCATCTTCAAACGGACCATCACTATGTCCTGGTTTGTTATTTACCCTTTGTTCCTCTGTGGAGAAAGCACTGGTAGTCAGCAGAGATGGGAAGTAAACGTGAGTACAAATACTTTTATTTATACATCCAAGTATCTGTACTTTCTGACAACTTTTTACTTTTACTGCACTTTCTCTACTTTCTACTCGTTACATTTTCAAAATAGACTCATTACTTTAGGTTCATTTATAGCTTTTATACTCAGAGGTTAAAGTGTGCTGGAACAAGTGCAGCTGTCCATAAGTCATGGTTGTGGCAGACAGACTGTGTGAAGTTTGTCACACAGCTCAAGGTCCAGCTGCTTTATTTCCCAGGGAGAGACAAGAGTGAAAGATCACTTCAGTAAGAGATGGAGAAAGATGTAAGAAAGACAGGAAAGAGGAGGACAAGAAGTAAAAATTACATGTCATGTCAACGTTTGTAATCACATATTGGATGTGTATATGATGTGTTTTGGGAAATTATGTATTTTCATATTGTGAAACCAAACTAAGGTATATTGACAGTGTTATTCAAATGTTGCACGTAAATACTGGGTCATTTAGTGCATGATAAATAGGTTAGCTTGCAGTACTGTGAATTATTGGTGCACATGGTTAGAGTTGGGTTGCGTCAAGTGTAACAGATTAATTAACATTTCAGCTGATAATGCTTTGATTAATTCACTGAATACAACCTTTATATCTACTTTAAACTGTTTAGTTTAAAGATAGTGTAGTATACTGTCAGTGTAGGGGATGGAAATCAGCCAACGTAGCTGATCACAGCTGGTATAGGAGCTCATATTAGAAATTATTGTTTTTTATTGAAATTATTGAGTTGTGATTCTCTTCTCCACAGCTAGCCACTACAACAGACTTTGGGGTTTACCCCAACTACCGAACCTCAATTTAACCCTTTACTCATTTTTCTGTTTAGATGTGGAGGCCAAATCACCTTCTGCAATATAGGCAACAGACAATGTTTGTTTTTTGTTTTTTTTAATTCATGCTGCAGGAATGTGAACGATAAGAAATATGTCTTCGGCACATCATTATGCATGATTTGAATAAGAGAAATGGTATTAAGTATATTGTAATTGTTAAAAACAGAATCATAATTTATATGCTTAGTACTGACCAACATAAAGAATAAAAAAATATAATCTGTGAAGTGGTTCTAATAACAGGCCTCACTGAGATTTCGTATGGAGTTGCTTGTTTGGGCTAAAGATAGTCTTATTGAAGGCTGTGTGAGAAAGATGGGGCGGGGGAGTGAGTGGGCCACCAATCTCAGAGAATCTGACTTTAATATGTATAATTTGAAAACAGTTATGACCGACAAACGGGGTCATGAAGAGAAAACTGAGAAGGTATTCCCATGTAATTTGGTCAAGAAGAGAATCAGTCATGATGAAGCATGGAGGAAAGTATACTCATATGTGACTGAATATTCATATGTGATAGTTGTTGATAAATCATGTTAAAGTACAACTTAGAAAATGTAATTAAGTGATTTTTTTTAAAGCTTGAATATTGATTTAAATTATAGAAGTAAGGTCACAGAGAGGATGATGTGGTGTGGCTGGACATCAGGTGATTAGATATCACAACGAGTGATGCCAGATGTCATCTGTCAAATATCCTTGGGCAAGATACTCACCCCAAGTTGCTCTGCAATGCACCCATAGGAGTATGAATGTGTGTGATTGCTAGATAGAAAGCACCTAAGAAGAAGGTAGTAGAAAGTACTTGTTTGAATGAGGAATGATCTATAAAGCACTTTGAGTGCTCCAGGAGACAAGAAAAGTGCTATATAAAAATCATTCAATTTACCATTTACTGCTGTATTCCTGGGGTGTTAAATTTCCAAGTATGCTGCTTTCCTGTTGGACTACATTGAACAGATAAGGATGCCGTGGTAGAGCCACCACTATTCTCTCAACCTCTCCTCTCAAAATAACCATTAGCTTAGAGTAAAATTCTCAGTTTGATTCTGTGATTATTTGATTTAGGTTTTGCTTTCCTTCTGCTAAGTTGCTTTAATAAAATATTCTGCATTCAAAAAGTCTAAATTGTGGACATTACTGTTTCACAGAAGGGTAAAAAAGGAAAGGTAAAAACCTGAATATATTATAACATACATGCATTATATCATACAATATATATTAAAAATTCAAAGCTCCTTGGGGCATAGTTTACCAGGCCACTAAAGTTAACCCAGTTAGTTACCAAGTGCATGGATTTAAAGGACAGCTGCTGATAATGGGTGCGGCTGAAAACAAAGGTGACTTGACTGGAGGGCCACCCTGGCAAGCACACCTTCAGAGGGAACTGGATCAACAGGACTGAGCAGCAGTTAGAGCTGGGTGAGTCTCCTCCCCAGCTCCATCTAAGCTTTGTTTGCCTAAGGGCTAATACTCATAGGATCATAGATTAGGACTGGTCTGTGTGAGCAGCTGGGTGTGGCCGGTGCGGATCCTTGTTTCCTGTGTCCGCCGCTGGGCAGGGCCTGCCATCCTCTCACCTGGGCAGCTCACCTGGAGTTAATTCATGACAACCAACAGAGGGTATTTTTGGCCAGCTTCACCATTGTCTCACCGCCAGTTCGTCAACTCACCTATGTTGGTAACAGGCTAACACTTCTTGCTCGCGTTCCAAGTTCCTGTCCACTTACCTTGTCTTCTATCTCCTCTAGCTCACTTGGCTTGCCATGACACAGCTAGCTCACATCTTGGATATTGGTCACCACCCTCAGAGGTCTCCGCCACACTCACCTGCCTGCCCTCCTGTCACCGTTGCTCACGAGGATTCTGGAAAACTCAGGTCAGCCCACCTCAGCTGTTCTCAGCCAGCCACCTGGACCTCTGCCTCCCCCTCCAAGTCTAAGCCTTCACCTGCCAAAGTAGCCACACTACCTCAGTTCTCACTATCACCTCTGGACGTACCCATGCACCCACTAACTCCGTTCTCTCTCTCCTCAGTGCGACCCCGCGACCGCCACGCCACCAGTCCCCCATTGTGTATCACACTTCAGGCCGTCACGTTAAGGCTTTATGCCAAGTATTCTATTGTATGTTAAGCCACGCCAAGTTTCCAGCTTTGTTCCCCATGTCTAGTATAGTGTCGTGTGTTAGTGCTACGCCAAGTTTCTAGGTTTTGTTCACCACGTCAAATACAACCTGGTGTTTTTGTTCAATAAAGTTTTGCATTAAGTACTCTGTACCACCTCTGCACGTCTGTCTCTCACTTGAGTCCAGTTTTGTACAGGCATCCGGGCCCCCTTGACAGAGCCAGTATCAGGCCTTTCTGTATTCGGGGTTCCTGAGCTATTTTCTCCTTTCTTTGAGTAAATTTCAGGACCTGTACTTTTTCACTTTTAATGGACTAAAGGCATTGCTTCAGTGCTTGAACTTTTACTGAAAAAAAAAATTATATATATACTGACATGGCTTCCTGCCTTTGCTTTGTGAAGTGTATTTGTGTAAATAAAATTTTTGCCAGTCATTTTTGTTTGAGCTCTAACTGCTTTGGTAGTCTTGACAGTTTGTTGCCCCTTTGCAGTAGATGAGAGTCTAAATTAGACTGAACACAGCTTTCAGGTGTCAAAGCCTGAGCAAGTGCTAAAGCGTGTGGGACCTGAGGGCAGAAATTTGCAGGTTTTGTGAGAAGAAGGCACATTCCAGAGCTCTGAGATGCAGAATAGAAGGCAGATGTTGCATTTGCTGTTGTGCCTGTCCTTTGCATTTCTGCCTCAGGTAATGAACCTAGTTTAAATGAGCAGACTAGAGTTCTCTCACCGAATGGGGGGGGAAGAACTTAAAAATGCAGATGAAGCAATTAAACTCAAAACAAAGTTTTAGCATTTTATATAAGTAAAAAATCCTCACATTTTAAAAAAAAAAACATGCACACTTTATTTGTTTTGGGGTATATTCATTAAACATTGATAAAATATTGGTGTTTTTACTTTACTATATCTACTTCACATTTTCATTGCCCAGTTGTAACATGTACTCTTATCAGCTAGCTTCACCCTCTTTACTCATTGTTGAAATGCAGCAGTCTCTGGTTGCTGTTTTCGGCTGTCTCCCACGTTAGACTCGCAGCTTTTAATGTATCGATGAGAGTTCGCCTCCATCTCTGCTTGGGGCATCCTCATCTTTACTTTTCTCACGAGTTCCAGTCAAGTAACATTTGAGTGGTTGTTCTTCAAGGCGGGTTTGCCCATTTTCTTATCCTAACAGGCTCCTGGTAGGCCCTCTTCCACAGGTTTGGATTTGTCACTCTATCAAACCACAAGTGGCGGAGGATCTGTTGGTGAGGTCTGTAGCCTGTTGGAGCTTGTTTTGGTGACAGCAAGACGAACTTCACATTAGATGTGAATGTCCTGAGCTTGGTTTTAACAGAGATGGCTGCAGCTCTCTGGAAGGCCTCCTGGGATTTCTTCATTTAGGCTTTGGTGTCTTCCCCATACCTGCTGACATGTTCATTGTGCTTGCAGGATATGTAAATTCATTGATGTCATTCACTGCCTCTTCTTAAACCTGTACTGGCTCCTTTATTTTGTTGATGTGCAGGCGTTACGTATTCTCCTGGCTGATCTTAAGGCCCATGTATAGTGATGTCTTTCTCAACCCATCATCTTTCTCCTACATGTCTTTCCTTTCCTTTTCAGTGTCCACTGGATGCCTTTTTCCAGAGCTGGAACAAGCATCACCAAAAAAAGAGGTGACCACAGGCACCCTTGCCAGAAACTCAGATAGCTTCCCAAGTCATGAATGATTTTGCAAGAGAAGTCATCGTAGACCGTCCTGATGATGCTGACCATTTTTACCGCTATCCCGTAGTGCCATAGTATTATCTTCGATGTCACAATGAAACACGTGCAGAGAGTTTGCCACTCTATCGACGCTCCACAGTGATTCTAAGTGTGTGGGAGAAATATTTCGTCAGTGTGTTTTGGGGTTTGAAAACCACAGAAACACGGTGTTTAGAGAAAATGCGTCATAAATGTTCCAAGTACTCCTGACACATAAGGGATCACTAAAGGTTGTCAGACCTTAAATACTGATCTCTATGAGTGGGTTTATGAACACACGAACTCTGAAATATCCCCCATTAGTGATGCAAATCTTACAGTCTAAGAAGGCTAGCCTGTCAGTTTTCATATCCTCCCTGGTGAACTTGATGTGTTGGTCCACGGAGTTAATGTGATCAGTGAATTGTGGTACGTCCTGAGATTTGATTTTCACAAAGGTGTCATCCACATACCTGAACCAGTGACCTAGTGGTGTTCCATGGTAGGCTAACAAAGCCCTCTTTTCCATTTCTTCCATTTACAAGTTGGCATGTACTGAACCTTGTATGTGAAATTAGTGGAATGAAGAGCAAACACATTTGGTTGGTACTGAGAGTGGTCCTGTTGCTGAGGTTGAGATCCTCCTGTACCAGCATCTGCCTAATAATAACATGCAATTTATTCATTATTTTTTCTGTTTTCTAGTCCACATTATCAATCAAGGTAATGATGCCTGCCCTAGGCCTAATGACTACGTCAGACGGCACCCCAAAATGTATGTTAAAAATTGCAGCAGCTTATTAAACACAGATTCTCCTCTAGCAAATTAAATTTAGTAACCTGGATGATGTGCACATCATCCCCATTTTGATCACTAGAAATGCTGACGTATACTACTAGGTACTTCATGTAAGGAATTACTACTTTTATAGACTACCTTTGTACGTTTACCTACTTTTATTCTCTGCCTCTTAAATCATAATGAGCTTCAAGTACTTGTTTTACTACATGCTCAGGTTTTCTCATTCTGTTTGTTTTATTAAATAAATTAAATAAATTCTGTTATCTTGTTCTGTGTGTGTGTGTGTGTGTGCGTGCGTGCGTGCGTGCGTGCGTGCGTGTGTGTGTGTGTGTATGTGCGTGTGTGTTTCTATAAATCTCATTTGATTATCATAGATGTACATCACTTTGGTCAACAGCTGTTGTTTTAAATGTGTATAGAAATTTTTTACCAAAATACCCAGTATTAGGCCTATTATGGATTTCATCACTAATGGGGATGATTAAGGCCTCTCTCTAAGATGTATCAAGAGGATTAATCCCTGAGTCCTTCTTAGGGGTTTAACCATCAAAAACATAAATCTTGAGTTTACTGTGGAAGAAGAAAACATGCATAACATGACCTCTTTGTAATTTCCCCCAAATTAGATGTAAAAGGATGTAGATTTTCCACCAATACCTTTACTTGGTTATATTGCATCACCTCATAACTTTTCTTCACCTATCCTACACTTTGACCTATCCTACCACCACCACCCTTAAGCTCTGCCTCACCTATGCTTTGATCCCATCATCCTCATCTAGTATAAATCAATCTTATGAATCCACTGCAGTGTACTCAGCCCCACAAACATTTCCCCTCTAAAGCAGTTATACGTGTATTATTCACAACTCCATATATAGAGTGTGTTTTATGCTCTTGCATGTCACTGCTCTCCTTCGGGGGCTCATTCTTCCTCTTACTGCTCTCCTGTAGACACATCATTAACATAAAGTGTGTCCATCATTTGTAGCTTGCTGATGTCTCCTCCTTTCTCTGGCCTTTATCTGTCAATCACATGGTTGTCCCACAGCCCAGAAATTAATGCACCTATAAAATAATAATAAAAACAGTGATACGTACCTTGTTCCTTATTATAATGGGCTTTCTATAACTCCTCCTATTCTTTGTTAAGAGGGCAATTGTATAATGTTAATAGCATATTTATTAAGATCAATATTACTGTGATATGGTGGCAAATTGAGCAATTCCACATGATTACCATGTAATGTCTCTATCATATTCGTCGTCTTCAGGAGTCATTTGTCCAGCATGCAATTCATTACTCAGTGAATTAAACAAACTCCAGTTTTCTAATTTTCTTTAGCAAATCTTTTGGAGTAGGTGTTAGGTGCAGCTAATTTAATGGTGTGGGCAGTATTAAGTTCTAAACAATTTAAAAAAGGTATCTTATGTATTCTTAATGACTAATTTTGCCTGCTCTTTCCAACACCACTGAAGCCTGGCTGCACAGTCAGACATGGCTTCATTAAGTTTACGTTTACAATTCAAAACTTGTGTGACGTCTCTATCATAGGCTACGTATTTCTTTTAAAATGTATCCCTTCGCTCTCAGCCCTGCAGTCTATAGCCTTAATGCTTTTACTGTCAAGTTTCTCATTCTGCATTCTACCTTCGTTTCTCTCAGTTTTATTTACTGTTATTTTAAAATTATCCACTAATTATTTAGAAAATTCATTTATATCAATTTCTTGCCCACATTCAATGGGGCAAGAATAGGATTCTTTTAAATTCCCGTCATATATTCTTGAACATATTTTATTTCCTCTTCTCTCCCTGTATTCACCACTGGATTTTGTTTTTAGTCTATCTATAGTTTCTTTTTTAATTTTTCTTCTAAATTAAAAAAAAAAATACAGGATACAGGAGGACCAATGCGGTTTCTTCCTGGCCGTGGAACACTAGACCAGTTCTTTACCCTCTCAAGGATACTTGAGGGTGCATGGGAGTTTGCCCAACCAGTCTACATGTGTTTTGTGGACTTGGAGAAGGCATTCGACTGTGTCCCTCGGGGCGTCCTGTGGGGGGTGCTCCGGGAGTATGGGTTGTCTGGCCCATTGCTACGGGCCATTCGATCCTTATACAACCGTTGCAAGAGTTTGGTCCACATAGCCAGCAATAAGTCGGACCTGTTCCTGGTGGGTGATGGGCTCCGCCAGGGCTGCCCTTTGTCACCGATCCTGTTCATAATTTTCATGGACAGGATTTCTAGGCGTAGCCAAGTGGCGGAAGGCTTTCACTTGGGTGGTCTCAGAATCTTATCTCTGCTTTTTGCAGATGATGTGGTTCTGTTGGCTTGATCCGGTGATGGCCTCCAGCTCGCTTTGGAGCGGTTCGC
>VVHJ01046068.1:0-18555 GCA_015107715.1 Tylochromis polylepis
AAATAATCACAAACAAAGGGCAAGGCAAACTGATGTAAAACTAAGCATTAACCTAAATTGGGTAGAAACTAGAAAGTAAACATAAAAACCCTAACCATGGAAACCTGACAAGAATACGTGGAAACATGGCATGAGCATAACAGACGACCTGACACTGAACAAAGGAAGACAGAGGACTAAATACACACAGAAGGTGATCAGGGGAAGTGGCAACACATGATGGAAATCAGACTTAACGAGACAAGGGAAGCAATACCAGAAACACTGACATGAGACACGGACCTTCAAAGTAAAACAGGAAACATAACAGAGACGCAGACATGACGTGACCTTAACATAAGACACGCAGACACAAAACACACGAGGGCAAGGGAGACGAAAACACAGGGGTAAATCTACACAGGGGAATCTAATAAACAATGAACTCAAACGGCAACCTAGACATGGAAATACCTTAGAGAACCCAATAACTAAAACATAACCATAAACTTCAATATATAAGTATAAACTCAAAACGCTGGGCCAAAAGACCCAGGATCATGACAGCTGCTTAGCATTAAGCTCAATCTAATGAACTAAAAAAGCAGGTAAAATATTTGGCTAAGAAATGGATAGCTAAAATTAAAAGGCTGCTTATACAACAGCTATTTCCTGCCAGATAATTTGATTATATAACAGGTGTTCCACACAGTGCTTGTACTGGGTATAACCTAATTTTGCCTTCCAAATGTGGAGGTATTAATCTGCCTAATGTGTTTTCAGAACCACTAACATTAATGTGTATTCCCCAGTTGGTTGAGGAGTACTCATTGTATCAATTCCAAGATTTCGGAAAAGTGTTTTGATGCATGCTCAATCATCCAGGTAAGTAAATTCCAAAAAGTTGAACTTTTGGGATTTCAGGAAAAGTGTGCATGACATCACATAAGAACTCCCAATAAAGTATTTCTTTGAATGACATTAGTGGTTCTTCATAATGGTCCCTCTTTTATGTTCTCCTAAGAACATGAAGTGAGTCTGTGATATATGGTGATAGGTGGATGGTTCACCCAATCACCAGCCAGGTGTATTTTTTACATTTCTTGCCTTTTTCCAAGCAGTTTCCTGGGTGACTTACACATGGTTCTTATGACAAACCATCTGTCGTGGTAATAACCATCAGGTTATGACTAATGAGCTCTTCCACTTGGTCTCAGACTATCATTAGTCCTTCATTGTTCATTACTGCTATGACTTTCCTGAGAGATGCAAACATAAAGATATGCTTGTGAAGAACAGAAACACACAAGCTTGCACAAACAGTATCACTTTGTCTTGTCTCATGTGCTATCCGCATCTGAGCTGACTGGAGCCAAAACTACACTTACTGTATTGTCTATCTCACGTCACTTCTCATTACTGGTAATAGCAGTGCCTCTGGTTTCCTTTGTCTCATCTTCTCATGTATCCATTTCTCTTCTTCCCCTAAACACTCTGCTTTGCTTTGCTTCACTCCATCATTTGTTCCTCCCTTCTTTCCATTTCTGTTGATGTTCTTCTATTGAGAAACTTTGGCCTAACTCTGTGGGAGCTTTCATATTCTCCTCGTTATGACCCAAAGCAGAAGTCATGAGTCCTCCCTAGCTTCTGTTCAAATGCCTTCTGTAAGCCAGTGTAATATTTCATCATCGCAAGATCTCTTTCATTACAAGTGTTCAAATGTTTTAGAGTGTTTAGAAACCTTCAGTCGAATCATGGTTTGATGGTGAGACTGATAATAAACTGTGAGGTCACGTTTTCCCACTGTTACAGTGGTTCGGTGGGTATGGCTTTAGCTAAAAGTCAATTGGGCTACCATGAAATTCTGACTCTGTGTCAAGAGTAAGAGGATTTGATGGATGATTTCAGAATTTGTGAGCAACAGGTCAATAAAAATGAGATGCTCCTTTGCACCTCTCAGCATACTAAGCTCCAACTCAGCGGGAATGAAAGGCAGTTATCCCCTCAGCACCATTTCAGCAGTTCAGACTTACATCAGCTCTCAGCTGTTAAGAACAGAAGTGTGTTTGTCGGCAGAAAAGCCTGAGCTGCCGTTACGCAGGAGTTTGTCTCGGTGAAGTCTGTCTACCTGATGTGCTCTTATCTCTCCAGGCAGTCATTTGGTCCACAAAGCTGCTGTCAGTGTCCGGCTGCTGGCTGCTCTCCTTAATGAGGCCCGTTGATCCTCTTATACACAAACTCGACTATACACACAAGCAGCTGTTTTTCCATCACTTCAGAGGACGCTACAAAGGTTTACATACATACAGAGACTTACCACAGTTTTAACAGAGTTGAATGGATAAATATATCGCTATCCACAACTGGCCAAATCAATTGTTAGTTGATTTATTTATTTGTTTTAAATTTGAGCTTCTCAAACACACACATTCATCAGGAAATATTATATTTAGACTGTGACCTGCACTGCAAAGCAAGTTCAACATACTCAGGTAATCGTTTCCAGATTTGGCTTCTCTGAACCTAATGTCAGCAATCGGACTGAGCGATCGCATGAAGGTGGTTATCAAAGACTTTCCCAGTGGCCAGTTCACGTGAAAGAGGCAGAGTTGGCAGCACAAAAACAATCCACAAACACCTCTGCTAGCAGAAAAGTGGTATAATTTATATCAGATTAAACTATATTATTAGAAAAATATGAAAAGATTTACACGTAACAAGGTTCAGTAATACAGGCTTTTCATTCCTGGCAGCAGGGAGGAAATGTGTGAATGAAGGCACTGTAATATTTTTCAAATGATGTATAAATGTGAACTTTATGCACTTTGACTGGACACGTATTGTACTTATTTATGTAGTGCTTTTCTAGTCTCAATGATCAGTCAAAGGACTTTAACGACTTGTCATATTTTAACCGCACATTCATGCACCCCTGTATTCTAAACAGTGGCAAGTGCTATAGTAAGCTGTGCAAGATAATAGAGTTGTCAGTGGCATAAATCTATGGGGACAATTCATGAGTACTCGGTTCATTTAACTTACATGTGCTTACATGTGTTCATGGTGTGTAAGACAGTTTCAGCCACATCGTTTTAGCTCCAGTCCTGTTGGTTTTCTACGGTCTGAGAGTAAGAGAGACAAACATATATAAAATAAAATATATAGTGTTTCAGACCAGTAAGTAAGCATACTGGCAAATGCCATATACAGTGGCTTGCAAAAGTATTTTGCAAGCCACTTTGCAGTTATTTATTTGGAAAAAATGTTTGGAATCATGTATGATTTTCGTTCCACTTTTCACGTGTACACCACTTTGTATTGGTCTTTCACGTGGAATTCCAATAAAATTGATTCATGTTTGTGGCTGTAATGTGACAAAATGTGGAAAAGTTCAAGGGGGCCGAATACTTTTGCAAGCCACTGTAATGTCAGCTAGTATAAGGCTGTCACGGTGGGTAGCAGGGAATTAGGACCCAAACGCTGGACTCTTGATGAATACAGTGCGTTTATTCACAGTGACGTAAATAATACAAATAATAAGTCCCCGTGCGTCCCCGACTCCTGTGCCGTATCCTTTCCCCGTGCTCGTGTCCCGTGTCTCCGCTCTCTCGTGTCCGTGCACCCTGTGCTCGCTGCCCTCTCGTTTCCGCTCTCCTGCTGGGAAAACACAAAGGCAGCTGTCAGAACACTCCCAGTGCGGCAGACTCACCATTACTAACTACGAGCTGGAAAACTGACGGGAAGTCTCATGCAACGATCCAGCGCCAACTGGAGCTCAGCCATCCAGATAAGTAGCTCCATCGGCGATCAGCAGAGCCGCTGCAGGTGTGTGTGCTCATCCTCTTCAGGTGTGGCCAGCCTCCCGGCGGACCCACTCACCAGACCTGACGGTGCCTGTAAACTGGTCGCCAGATAACCACACCCACACACACACGTATACACACAACATGGAAACGAGGGACCAGCAAATAAACAATACAGTCCATCACGCTCCAAGGACACTGGATCCCCAGACCCAGGTCCCCGACAAAGGCTTTGGTTTTAAAGTATAAAATTGCTCACACCCATAATGGAGAAAAACAAGGAAGAAGTAAAATTGTTCTACTGTTGCACATCAGGGAAAGTCAGTGATTCTAGAGCGTCTCTAACAACTACAGGAATGCTTTAACCAGAAACTAAGTAAGTGGTTAATCCCTTATCTAGAACATCACCTGCTCTGGAACAGGTTACTTCTGTAGCACAGGTTACCATGGTGACGTATTTTGTTAAGAAATGAACCACCTTTGTAAATGTGAAAACCCACGGGTCGAGCTGACGTTACTTCTCTAAACAGCTCTAATCTTTACACATTGCCCAGCCCTACACCATCACGCTTCCTGCTTACTTTAATTTAATCAGGTCTTCACTTCACTTATTGTCTTATCATAAGCATGAACGAGAGGACTCAAACAGTTAGAAAAGCGCAGTTAAAGACTGCAAAACCTTGTCTAAGATTGTGTAATTTGTGAATGAATGGAATAAACCTGAAAACTAACATTGAATTGGTTTAAAGATTTAGTGCTACACATAGAAAAGAAAAAGGAAGTGGCATGTGGTCTCCATTATTACCACGAATAATAATAATAATAATAATAATAATAATCATATAGGTTTGTATTTCACTCATTTAACCACAAAAAATTAAGAATAAAGACCCTCTCACAGTCTGTCTCACTCAGGCTAAATCTGTGAATGAACAATGCGTCTGTGGTAATCAGCTTCACTGATTACCTCAGACTAGCTATTGGCTGATAGATGTCCTCATCAATGAGAGCAATGATATGCTGCTGACCTCTGGGGTGCTGCAGACATCTAACAGGACTGAATGACGACCGTAATTCAATGATAGGATTGGATTGCGTTTAACTGTTTTCTTATTAGAAAGCAGAGCCGGGGATTGACAGTCAAGAGACACGACAGAAACAAGAGAAAACATCTTCTCTGCATTAGTCGCCTAAATGGTTTAATTAAGTCCAACACAATTCATTTTTGATGAGGAATCCAGCTGGAGGCTGTTGGCTTTTTCTGTCAGCCTAGTGCATCATTTTGTGTAAAGTGCACGTGTGTGAGCACTGCTGTCAACTGACTGTCGATGCATGTTGAAGTGATTGTAATAGGCAGAAAGGAGCAGGGGCAGCGTGGCGTTTTCCTCTAGGGCTAAAACCAGCTAACAAGAGCTACTCTATTAAAGATTATAAGATTAAAGAGGCTTTGAGCTGATCCACTCCCTAAGTGCTTTCACTCTTCTGCCTGCTCCAGCTTATCATGTATAACGGACCGTCACTGGTTTGAAAAGCCTTTGGTAATGGATGCTGACAGTATTTTGAATGCTGATTATACTGCATATTTACTACACTGTAACTGGTTACTCATCCGCCTAATTAACTGTGCTTTATACACTGTTTTTTGTATTTTTGTATCACATAGTGCTATCAAACTGTCCGCCAGCCATTCCCAGTTTTGGAAATGGTGTGACCTCTAAATGCCTCCTTCCAGCCCACCAGACAAGCACAAATCACTGCAATACATATTTGTTATAATACGATGCTAAATGATTAGACACCATGACATGATACTATACTGTATATTATCTAATACCATATAATATGGTGATTAATATGTTTCCTGGAGCCACTCTTCCAGCTTCAGGGTTTTAGTTCCTATTGTTTCTATTACCATGTGGACTTTACATTCTGCTCCAGTTGTTCCTTCAGCCTCTGGTACTTCTCAATTTTCCTCGTGCTTCTGATATCGCTTTGTTCTGGGATTGCTACATCTATAAAAACTGCCCTCTTCTGCTTTTTGTCAACCACGAAAAAGCTTGTGTGGCTTCTAGACCGGCACCTGCTTGTCTGTTTTAAACTTGAAGTGCTGCAGGAGCTTAGCCTGTAGCCTTTGTTGGCGTGTCCCATCAGGACCTGGGGACTTCTAATCTGTGTGTGGCAGAGATGTTCCTGTACACTGTCCCAGGCTCTTGAATGCGCTTTTCAGTATACTGTATGTGGTCCCACCTTTACACAGATTTACTGATCTGGTCTTGTTCTTATGCTGCCATGATCAGCGCCTCTGTGCTGGCCTTTTCTAGCCACTGGTAGGATTCAATATTCGATATCTTACATTAATTCACATACATACTCACACTCCAATGGATGCATTGGGGGAAACTGGTTTGGTATCTTGCCCAAGGATACAGGGACAGGAGATCAGTCCACAGACCATCTGATTAGTAGGCGACCCGTTCTAACACCTGAGGCACAGCCACCCCACTTTGCAGTGATACAGCCCATGCAGGGCTTGGTCCTCCATGACAGTTCCTCCTCCTGTTTGTTCCTGTTGGAGCTCTGCAGTTAATGAGTCAGCAGAGCATTCACAACTCTTGTGCACCGTGTGCCTCAGCACCACGGTCTGTAACTTTGCGTGGCCTGCCACTTTGCGTTTGAGTTGCTGTGGTTTCTAAACATTTTCATCTTGCAATATTTCCACTTACCTATGATCATGGAATATCTAGGAAAGAGGAAAGAAATTTCACAAACTAACACTGTAACAGTGGCATCCTATTACAGTACCAAACTCGAATTCAGTGAGCTCTCTATTATGATCCATTCTTTCACAAACGTTTATAAAAGCAGACTGAATGGAGAGGTGCTTAAGTTTATGTACCTGTCACAATGGGACTGAAAACACCTGAATACAAAGAGTAAGAGGATTTTAATTACTAGCACAGGTGCTGAATGCATGACCTTCAAGCAGTGCGTGCCAGGAACTCCAATAACATTAATAATAATATTTGATTTTGACATCTCAAAATTAGATATCAAGAGGCTGGTCTAGGATTTTTTTAGGTATCAAAATAACTGCCCAAATAATCGCCCAGCATGGTCGGTCTCATCGTAGGCTATTTTGATTCACAAGTGCTAGGAATGTTACCAGCTAGTTAACAACTTTGAGTTAATCATCACAAGGAAGGGTATGTGATACAAGGAACAGTCTCAGGGACATTTGTGAAATGGTCACATAATTTTCTCTGCTCATTCATGTTCCTAGTCCTTTTTTTTTCTTTTTTTTCTTTTGAACGACCGAACAAATCACAAGACTTCTGGAACAATGTAAAATCGGACAGACAAGACTGATTCATAGCACCACATTTACAGAGTGTAGAGAACTTTCAGTGAAGCTAAATCAGACGTGCCTTAAAAATCACCAAATATGGTCACATCTGGTTAAAACAAATAGATGTCAAACTCGAGATTTCAAACACGCCTGTGAGCGAAGTCACACTTGGTTTAATCAACAGTCTGTGAACAATATTCCAGCTTTGATTCATTTAAACCTTACTTAAGAGTTTAATAACTTGTGTTTTAGTTGCCTTTTGTATAAGTTCCAAAGACATCTTTAAAAATGTTGATTATCCTGAATTCCTGAATAATGTGTGTAGATTTTGTTTTTTTAAACTTCAAACAGCTGAAATAACTATTCATACTGCAGAAATCCTCTAGAGCAGGAGAAGGCCACAAGAAATGATGTAAATGTCACTGTAATGGGTAGAAATTGTGTCATTGTGGATAACAAATGTTAAAACTACAAATGGAAATGCTAATGTGGATCTGCTAAATGTCATCATTGCAGTCTTCAGCATCGCTGATACAGTTTCAAGGCAACATAAGTCTGAAATATAGAGGAAAATCACAAGAAGCAGACTGAAAGCAGGGGTGAATGTAACCATACCAGAAATATTTGTGCCAACAGGCAAATACTTTCTGGTAAAGAGTGAAAAAGACTGCACATCTATGAATCTGCAAAATTCAAGAACATAAACTCAAAAAATTATGTTTGCTGAAGGAAGTTCTGTCACACCAAAGTAAATAAAAAAATAAATGGGAAGTCTTGTGTCTCAGTTAAAGGGCTCCTCTGTCTAAATGCGGTTCATGTTATTTTATCCATTTACTGCAAGCCCTGCCCGGTCTTGTGTCAACACAGGACCAACATCAGGGCCAGCATTTGGTCAGCAGAAATGCTGGCTTTGACTTATGGGCTAAACTCAGTGTTTGAGACTTCTGTAGCTCATTACAAGACATGTAAGACAACACATTCTGAACATAAATCAATGGCAGTTACACAGTACGGGATCGTGTGTGTTTAATGGGTGTTCACAATGAGAAACATCTGGGACCCAGTAGTACAATGTGGAGCAAAGAACAAGTTCAGCAGTAAAACTGTCCAGCCAGTGTGTGAATTAACTGGCTCTGAAACGCACAAACACACACTCCCACCCACACTCCCTTTCCATCCACCCTGTCATTTCGGGACAGGGTGGTGAACTGAACAGCTCTTTAAGAAACGTATTTATAGCTTCAAACTCTCAGATGCCTTGTCATTAGACCTCTTTATATAACTGTGACGATGGTTCCACCCATCACAGCTCTACTCCAACACCACTTTTTATTCATATCTCCATTTCTCATCAAGACCGGCACCTTTGTGGTTTTACTTAAACAGGACCAGCACAAAAGTCTCAGGACGTTTTTAGCAGGAGCAAACATCTGGCTGTGCCACTGTAAGATAATAGGTGGCCAATTTTTCCATCTAGTTCCTACTTTCTCCTTTTTGATTCCCCTCAGGGAGTCTTAGCTTCTCAACATGCACCATGTAACTGGTAAACCAATCTAGGATTAGGGTTTGGAGCAGTTTTTGTAAATGTTTTTCTTTTTTTTCACAATCGTCTAAATTAAAGCTTTAAGCCAACAAACATCGAAGCAATGCCAAAATTGACGTTAGCGATATATTAACGTGATTAGAAAAAAGCCACCCTAAACTTGGAAGGGTTGATGCTGAGTTTGAGTCTTTGCATTTAATTTTGACATCTCAAAATTAGATATCAAGAGACTGGCCTAGGCTTTTTTAGGTATCAAAATAACTGCCCAAACAATCGCCCAGCATGGTTGGTCTCTTTGTGGGCTATTTTGATTCACTAGTGCTAGGAATGTTACTAGCGAGCTAACCACTTTGAGTGAATCATTACAAGGAACAGTCTCAGGGACATTTGTGAAATAGTCACAAAATTTTCTCTGCTCATTCATGTTCCTGGTCTTTTTTTTTTGACCACCTGGGTGATCTCAACAAATCACAAGACTTCTGGAGCAATGTAAAATCGGACCGACAAGACCGATGCATGGCACCACATGTAGTGAAAACTAAACACAACATATCAGTTCATATGCCTCATGCTAACTGTCAGCAGGCTAATGGAGAGCTACTGATTTGGGCTTGTTTTGCAGCCACAGGACCTGGGCACCTTGCAGTCAGTAACTCGACCATGAATTCCTCTATATCCAGAAGTATTCTAGAGTCAAATGTGAGGCCATTTGTACAACAGCTAAAGTGGTACTGAAAGAGAAAAGAATCAAGGTGTTGAAATTTCAGAGCCATAGTCCAGATTTCAACCCTACTGAAATACTGTGGTTGAAAGCTGTGCATAAACAATGTCCACAAATCTCAATGAACTGAAGCAACGTTGTGAAGAAGAGTGGGACAAAATTCCTTCACTGTGATGCGAAGAACTGATAAAGTGAGACAGGAAACTGTTACTTCAGGTTATTGCTGCTAAAGGTGATTCTACAAGCTATAGAATCATGGCATGCACTTAGGTTTTCAAAGGACTGTACAGGGTCCTGTGAAAACTTTCTTTTTCCCATGACTGTATCTGTGTATGATATACGGGAAGGTACAGTGTGGGTAAGGAGGCAATATGAGAAGGATAGGGATGGGTTGGGGTGGAGAGAAGGAGGCAGAAGAGGGAGGCTGGGAGGAGCTGCATGCATTGAGGGAGGAGGTAGAGGTAAAATTAGTGTGTAATTACTCTCCTACCCGCTGAAATTAGAGGGGAGGACATTTCTGCTGACCTTCTACTGGTGCCTGATGTCTGCACTGGCATTGCTTCTCCACTTCTTTCATTTTTATTCCTCAGTTCCACCCATCTGGAGTATCACAAAGAGTTTGCTCTCAGCATATCATATTACTATGGGAACGAATTCAATCCATAAACTGCCAGTCATTGTGCTCAAACTGGTTATGTACTCAAGTGATTCACGTCTGTATCTCAAAGAAAATAAAGTCTCTGATACCAACAGGATGAGGGAATAAAGTGGAACTGATTTGTATGTACGTATTTGATTTAAATTTCTTCACAGGTTCACAAACTCCTAAACATCAGTGTGACAAAATGCTGGGCTAAACTCAGGGGTTAGAATGGAATTTGGCAGAAGGGGGAGCCTCAAGAACTCGTTTATTGGTGTAGCGGGTTGTAATGAAAAACTTGATGAAGTAAATTAAACAAAGTCACACAATAATTTGTAGCAAGAACTGTATTAGATATTTTTTGTTTGTTTTTAATTTGGTGCCGTTTGTGATCAGCTGATATGCGCCGCTGTGGCTCTGGGGTTTACTGCTCTTTTTTGGTTTTAAGCAACTACAGAAAATGCAAGTTTAGTTGAATTTTATAAATGGAGTGACACAATTTGGGGTAACGCAGTAAGATATAAACACTATTTTGATGTATTGTCACCTAGCTTGGCAACTGTGGTGCCCAGTGGCAGCTGTGATAGTCTCCAGCCCCCCCGCGACCCTGAAGTGGATAAGCAGAAGAAAATGGATGGATGACCTTATTTGTTATGCACAAGCAAATACACATGCGATATTAGGAATATTAGCATTTACTTGTGTTTTTGGCTAACAAATTAAATCGAGTCCAGTTCACTCTTTTTAGCTCTGCTTTGGTTCTTATCAGCTTTAGATAAATCTCCCTGGCTGAAACTGCTCTGTCACCTTTAATCGTTTAGCTATTCATGTAATATATTACCATTATTTGTTATGGACTACTAAGTTTTTCTTTCTGGGATAGAAGTCCAAAGGACCAAGTCTAAAGCAAAAAAAGTAACACATCACATCATTATCTTATTAATATAAATGACATATGGAGCAATGCAGCTGTAAATGCTTCCATCATTGGTGTTGGAACAAAGCAGCTTTACTCTGTCTGCAAATAAGCTTGAAAAATAGTGCAGAACAGCACCAACCTGGAGTGATTCACTGTGTTTTGTCCAACAGGTGGAAGCAATACATTTCTCTTTCTTCCCTCATGTATTGTCCACTACTTTCTTCACACATCACATACTCCTCACGTTGGAGGGTCTAGTGTTTCTCACATTTCTATCACATCCACAGTTATTACTACAGATGACCATGTTACATAGTATATGTAAGCATATAAAAGCTTGCGAAACTAACATCAGGTCTTGGTCAGTTTGTTCCTTGAGGGGAAATTTGTCAAGATTAGACATTTATTTTGGAATATATTACTGGGCACAGCAACAATGGGAAAGGCAGGATGTTGAGCTGGTGAACAGGAAAACTCATTTTCATGATTGTCTTTTGGTACAGTGTGTGCAGCTCTGTTTTCACTCCTCAGCTTCTGGCAGACTGGATAGTTTTTCCTTCACAAATAACACTTGAAGGCAGAGTCTCCTTTGAGGCAGAAGAAATATCTTTTTGGTTAATTAAAGTTTCACACAGCCAGAGGGCCTCTGCTTACATTTGGCTGACAAAACCACAGCATGGAAAGAAACTGTGACTGATGAAATATGTGTATTTGAAGAACTACTAGATAAAATTTTGCACTGTAAAGTTTGCTATCAGTACAACCTGAACCTGTCACAACAGAGCTCAGATTTAAAGTTTTTTTTTTACCAGTATTGGAGAAGCAACAAACTGCTTTGCTGTGAGTAGCCATTATAATGATCAAACAAATGATCCCTCCACAACTAGATTGGCCTGCTTGATACCGAAGTTTGCTATTCATGGTTACGTTCTTGCTTGGCCAGATCCTCTCAGATTAGTAAAGTATTGTGATTCTGAAAACCGTCTTTTGTACCAGGCTTAAAAAATAAGTTTTACTCATGTGAAGTTGGGCATTTGGAACTTCCCTTTTCCTTTAACCCATCACTTCCAGCAGATGGCTTCCCCTCTCTGAGCCTCCTTCTCCTGGAGGTCTCTTCCTGTTAAAAAACAGTTCTTGCTTCCCACCATTGCCAAGTGATTAAGGTATGATAAGGGATCCTCTGATCTTCGGGGTTCTGTCTCTAATATTGTAGAGTCTTTATCATCCAGTATAAAAGGCCCTGTTGTTGTTGTTGTTGTTGTTGTTGTGAATTGAACTGGAACACACTCACAGTCATGGACATACACACTACAGCAGTCTTCATTCACACAATAATCCAGTGCAGTGCTACTATAATCTGATTAACTTGTCACAGTCTTACTGTACTCCACCTATCTATTCTGAAGCTCCATACTCTTCATTAATAAAATGTCACTGTCGTTCCTTATTCAACCTTTTAAAGTTTAGTATTAGGACTGGAGTGTCATCTAATTACTATGTAACTGTAACAGTCCCTATTAACAACAATAATGGAGGGAGCGTTTGCTGATTACAGGATAGAAGCAGAACCATGGTACTAATGCCGCTGGAAGGAGGGAGGGTGGTGGAGGGATTAATACTCCTGAGACAATCATGTATGTGCTGTAATACAGACCTGCCTGTGGAAAACTCTGCTCAGCATTCTTTCAAAAGCTACTCCATAAGTGATACCATTTCCTTACACTTAAGCTAAAACACTGAAACTTCCAGGGATGGGAAAGGTCAGATTATAAGCCAAGTGTTTGCATTTTAACCTTTTCATATCATAAAATGCAATAATTAATGGAAAATATTACTTCTTTTTAATTTACCCGAACAAAATTGTCCGGGGAAACTGTTGTTGTGATTTGGTGCTATATAAATAAATGAACTAATGACAAGACAAAAGAATAACATAGCTGACCAAAAAATTAATAAGTCAAACAGTTCAAGGGTGAAAACAGTCTTCTCTCCCCAAAACAGGAGCCATAAATTCACACCAAACACACTGAAAGGGCAATGACTCTTTGGCACTTTTTCCTCCTTGAGTTTAATGTTGTGTTCTTTTTATCCTGGAAGTCACGTGGTGAAGCTGGAAGTGGTGTCACACCTGACTTGACTGCATTCCAGTAGCATTACTTGGAAGGTAGAGTCACTCATCAACCACTAATGGTATTTTTTGTGTTTAAAAATCAGCTGCTGAGAAGGATGGCACCTTAAACCATGCATATATGAAATATTAAACATGTCACAAATCAATTTGTAGCTTCCAGTTGGTCATTTGTGGGCATTTCAAGATATGGTTAGTACCACTCAAATGTAGGCATGTCAGTCAGCAGTTTTGTTCAGTTCCTTATCTCAAAGTTGAGAAAAGTTTAACCAGTCAGTGTTAGCCCATTGTCAGCTCCATGCTGTCTGCCCAAGTTATTCAGACTTCTGCCAGAACTCCATAAAACTGCAGCTCATTAGCTGTCCTTTGTTTGCATAAAAACTTTGAAGATAATTTTCATGCTCATAGTTCTTTAGACGAAATCTATAAATTACTCATTACTGAAGGGCCAAAGCATACCTTCTTAATGACACAGGGAAAGATAAGTGCTTATTATTATTAAATGTCAGTGAATAAATATATATAGACACATACAAACCCGTTTTCACCAAACATACTGTCATGTAAGTTTCCAGATGACTCAATGCAGTGATTCAGTAGCTTGTAGAACCACCTTTGGCAGCAATAACTTGAAGTAATCTTTTTCTGTATGACTTCCAGTTATCTCACATAATTGTGGAGAAAATTTGGCCCACTTTCCTTTATGACTAGCTTCAGTTCATTGCGGTTTGCCTGCATTCATTTATGCACAGCTCTCTTAAGGTCACACCACAACATTTAAATCTTTTTCAGCCACTCTATTGTAGATTTGCTACTGTGCTTGGGATCATTGTCCTGTTGAAAGACCAATTTGGGCTTTGGTTGTCAGACAGGTGGCCTCACATTTGACTCTAAAATATACTGGTATACAAAAGATCTGATGGTCCTGTGGCTGCAAAAGAAACTCAAATCACCAGCCCTCCACTGCCATGCTGACAGTTGGTAGGAGTTTGGTTTTTATTTTATTTTATTTTTTTTTATTTTTTTTGCTGATATGCTGTGTTGGGTTTCTCTAAATGTGGGGCTGTTGATTATAGTCAAACATCTCCACTTTGGTCGCGTCTGTCCAAAGGACATTGTTCCACAAGTGTTGTGGTTTGTCCAGATGCAACTTTGCAAACCTAAGCCATGCTGCCATGTTCTTTTTAGAGAGAAGTTTTTTTGGTTGTTGTTTTATATTGTGGCAACCCTTCCAAACAAGCCACACTTATTCAGTCATTTTCTAATTATGAACTTTAACATTTAACATGCTGACTGAGGTCTGTAGAGTCTGAGGTGGAGCAGGGAGTTTGTTTTATGGTTGGTTTTTTTTACAGTTTTTCTGAGGATTGCAGGTCTGACCCTGGGATGAATTTACCGGAACAAGCAAACTGCAAAATGTCTGCTTTTATAGAGGTGTTCACACTTGCTGATGATCACTAAATCAAATGCATTTGATTAACAGTACCTGAGTGCCACTTACCTTCATAATTCCTATGGAAGTAGTAAGAGTGTTCTCAGTTTTCAACATGACTTTTTAATGCAGTTTGTAACACAGCTTTTTCTAATTAAACCAAACTCCATTATGTGCTTATGTGACCTATGCATGATCATGAAAGGGCTCTCTAAGGTTTGCAAATTTATCAGCAATTTGCAAGTAAAAACAATCACTCGTGAAACGTGATGCTGCCATTTGTGATCTGTGTACACAGTGCCTTTGTGGCCAGTGTTTGTTTGAAACAGAAACTGTTGAGTCGTGTCTACACACTTTTGAAAAGCTTTGTTGTGGCAGCCTCAAGTAACAAAAGGTTAACATATTTCAAACCCAGTACCTTAAAGTTCTCCCAGATTCTGCCAGTAAGCAGCACAAAGCTCATGTTCACTAACCCACTCTGTCTGCAGAGTAAGTCCAAAGGAAACCGAAAGGCGAAAAAAGCAGCCAGTGTGTGGGTTCTGTTTTGTACCAACCCGTGATTTAAGCTGAAAACATGGTCTGGTGGTGCTGTAACGAAGATCATCTGGTAGCTCTGGTTGCTGCAGGATGTCAGTCTTTGCTGGTAATCATCTGTACTTGATACCGGTAGCAAGTCATAATGACTGTGCACATCAGATGGACTCTTTAATGCAACATTACATATTTATGAGTAATAATGCGATGATGAGTTAAGGTGAAGCTGACAGGCAATCATCGTGCCTTGTGGACACAACAAGAACTTCCTAGCATAAAGATAAATAAAGCATCAGCCCAAAACAATTAGTGACAATATAATGAAGCCAGGATTCAAGAACTTTAAACTTTAGCCTCACTTCCTGCTTCCAACGAGGTCTTCACCGTATTAGCTGGAATTGACTGAGTCAGTGTCTGCCTCTCTGCAGGAAAAGCAGGAAAAGTATGAATAGCCAAGCTGAAGTTAGTGGCATTGGTGTATTCATGCAGTCTGCAATGCTCATGCGACTGTTTCTCCAATTGGATTCTGCAGCTCTAAAGCCATGCCTGTTGCTCTGTGTTCAGAGGATTATAAACACCAATGTAACTGGTAACATGCTCATATTTAGCATGGTAATTAGCAAAACAGAATCAAAAAGCTATGAAAAAGGAGCAATGATTTATGACAGTTTGTTCCCCTATGTTGTCTTTCAAATAAGAGACTGAAAGGAGAGTAACTCACACACTCACACTTTTAGCTTTATGTTAAGACGGCTTGGCGAAAGGTGTCTTAAAACATACCTATAAATTCTTATTAATACAATATCTGAAAGATACTGTGTTATAGCTGTAGAGTCTTCTCAACTTCGGTTATCATTTTATAACAAGATCACTGGCAGACTTTAAGTCACATGACAAAGGAGTATGGTTTTTACTGGTTCATTAGTAACGCTTACACTTCGCCTTAACAATAAAGTTAGTTTTAACGAAAACGTGATCACTTGAGGCTGGCAACAAACAGAAAACAAAAATTATTTCGTTTATCTTTAAAACAACAACACAAACAACCTGAACAGCAAAAAACACAGCCACTAAAAAGCATAAAAATATGCCAGCCTTAATGCTCACAGAGACTCAGAGGGTACCAAATAGCAAATTAAACAGTTGTGCCTGGACAGTTGGCTCCTGCATTCATGTGTAATTTTGAAAATTTATGGAGGTCTTCTGGAGGGTCATAAACTAGCTTCACTACCTCAATTTCATTTTGATAGTAATTATTATTAAGCACACTAGAGCAAGGTAGTGTGAAAATGATGGGCACTCCTCCGCAAAATTTTAATTTTTATCCGATGCAGTGATGTTACACAGATATGCAGAAAAGGGAAAATTGTTGAGAGGGTTGGAGGCCTCCACTGGGATATATATTAGTAGATATTAGCATTATGTGTGCGATTATATAGTTTTTACTCATTTCACACTTCCTATATGTGTGTGACAATGTTAGTAGACCAGCAATGAAAAGTGGATTTCAGAAAGAAAAAAAAAGTTAATCTGTAAAGGTTACCAAAATGTTCAGCATCCAGCATATCATTACCGAACACGTAGATTCTGCCCAGCCTACTGTAACTGAACATGAACTCAGTGCGGCCGCATACATGGTGAAAAGCAGACCGCTGAGTTTTATCCTGAGCCAGCAGGCTGCTGTTTGGCTTCTTTAAATCTACAGGGCAGCAGGTCTGTCATTATGAGAGCAGAGCTTTGGGTGTGTCCACGAGGCAGCCAGCCAGAAACTGGAAACAGTGGCACAGCAGTGGAAACATCTGTCCTTCTCCACTCCAGAGTGGGATCACACTGCCACCTACTGTGGACACCTGGTACAACTGCAATCTGTTTCCTTACTACATGTGTGTGTTATGCATACGCTCAGTAATATGCATCCTTCCCCTTTCAAATTCATATATTTATGGTGGGGGTCATGCTGGATATCTACACTCATGTGTACTGGGTAATGTGTTAGGAACGAAAGGATGCCATTTGATGGAAATGAAGAGGATCAACTGTCAGAGGGGTGAATTCAGAGACACCTAACAAAAAAACAAGATGTCTAACTAGTTTATTTTGAGGAAATTTATTTGCAGCAACTAAAAATGATACTCAGTAGTTTGTATGAACCCCACTTGCTTGTATGAGGGAATATTGAGGGGATATCCCCTCATGCTTATGTCCCCTCATATAATATCCCCTCATGTAATGACTCTGACCCTATCCAAATGTAAAACGAGAGGGAAAAAAAGACAGAAAATGTGAGAAGGGAAAAATTGTCAGTAGCTTCCGCCTATAAAGCTATTCCTGTTTTAGGAGTTGTCTCATTGTTGCCCCCGTCCTAAGTTTTTAGACATGTTGGTGGCATAAAATTCAAAATGAGCAGATTTTTTTTTTTAAATACTAAATTTTCTCAGTTTAAACTTTTTCTATACTCTATTGGGAATCAGATCTGGTTTTATAATATCTGCAGATATTTTGTTATTTACATTTTACATACTCTCGCAACACGTTTTTGGAATTTTTAAGATTTGGAAATGTTAACACGTCTGTTGGTCACCTGGTAAATGGTAATACATTAACTAGTTAGTCACAGTCAACAAGAAAAAATGTGTGTGTCTCTTTGTGTGTGTGTAAAAAAAATACTCGTAAAGAGAGCATAAAGCAGAGTATAAAGAGTTTTAATCTCACTGTTACTTAACTCTTTATTATGGTTGCTCTTTTGTACATCATACATGATATATCTTCAGCATTTGCAAGACCTGCTAAGATTGCTGGTGCACAAAACAGCCATTGCTCTTTTTTTTTTTTTTGGCTTGATCATGTGACAATAACTAGCTACAGATCAGAAGTGGGCCTGGTAGGCCAGTAAGTATCCATCGTTGTACATGTAGATCTGCTTGTTGGTGGGATTGTAGCTCAGACTAGCCACTCCTTTAGCTACTTTCTCCATTGGCAGTGCTAGTGAGTTGTCTTCTTTGCCTGTCGATGTGTCGAAGGCGTAGAACACCTCCTCCCGGTACTCATTAACATAACGAGTCGCGTACATCACACCGCACACCATGAAGGCGTTGCTCACTGCCTTCTTGAACAGCCTCGTTTCCCACGTCTGTGTCACGTTGAGAGTCTTGGCCTCGCCGTCCCAAACTAACCGGCTGATCACAAGGTTACCATGGTTACCTAGAGTGGCATAGAGAGCCCACAGTCCTGTTTCATCTGCCTCTACATCCACATCACTATTGAGCTGGCAATCGTAGTAACAATAGGGGAATTTGTTGTTGAAACCCACACCGGTGCCTGGAAGAGTCACCCGTTTCACCTCGTTGGTCTCCAGGTCGTACCGGCACACGTCTGCAGAGCGGTAGCAGTTATAGTACAGAGCCTTACCATACAGCACAGCACTTGGACCCTCAATGGTGTTGGGATGGCTGTATGATGAAGCAAAGGTCAATTCTCTGTGGTTTGTTGAGGCCATGAACTCTTCGTAAT